>JAWQRP010003918.1:0-12608 GCA_033557875.1 Quadriops clusia
ACATTTACCCTCTGGGCAAGGTTAAAGGTAGGTTCACAATGTAATGTACCTGGTGCATAGCTCAGGTACAATACATTGTGAACCTACCTTTAACCTTGCCCAGAGGGTAAATGTGCTTTCGGAATGCCGCCCTGAATGTAACATTAAATTTATCTTTCAATTTTTGAGAAAAGTCGTGTAAGTGAAAAAAGCAAACCTTTGGTGTGGTTTCTGGTTTTTTACATTCATTGCTTGCCCTCATAATGACTACATGTAAGTTTTTCAATTACATAGATTAATAATTTGTAATTCTAAGATAGAGATGTGTGCATGTTTTTAATAAGAAATTTTAAATTTTGTAATTCGTTGTAATTTTGTTTGAACTGATGATTTTTGAACGCTCTTTTGACAAGATGATGCCTAAAAAACAGAATGTGATGATACTGTAAATTTTGTAGAGGCCTGAGGATGTCGGTAACGACGAAACCGGTCGCCTAGTGAAAAATAAATATCATCAGGAACTGTGCCTTTTATTAATCCAAAAAGTTTTTATCCTGATACGGGTAACAACACGAGGATATTTTTGTTAAAATTTTGTTTTTTACTTTTGTTAATGGGATTTTAAAAGTCTAATAAATACATTTTTTAAATTATTATTTCATTCTTTTAGTTTCTACAAAAGGGAAAACAAAACTTTAATAAAAATAAACAAAAGGTCATTATCAAAATAATATCACTAAAATAGGAATGATGCGTCGCTTATATCAATTTGATGCTTTATGTCCGTCGGCGTCACATCGCCTCGTAGAATTAACAACAACTATGTTTTTATGCCTCACTCGTTTACACACAGTCTCCGGACAAAAAATAAACAATATAAACCAAAAATTTTTGTGTTGACGAGATAGCTAAATTAAATCACAATAGTTGAAAATTAAGTTCGGATAATCGACTTTCCGGATAACCGATGTTCGGATAATCGACGCTCCACTCTACATTTATTCAGTAAATTTTGACGTTTTGGCCTGATACGTCAGTCTTTTTCAAGCTGTAATAATATCAAGCAATGAAAAAAGGTTGGAATATTTAAAATCATTAAAAAACATTAAAAACAATAAAACAAAGAAACAAATAAGCAATTAATTAATAAGTATAACTACAAGAAAAAAATTACTATGTACTGTCTAATTAACAAATTAGAACACAAATATGTTAAATGTGCTCTACAATATTATTTATAGCTTTCATAAGAATTTTACAAAAAACTTTTTTATCTCCAATATATAAACTTATATCACGTAAACAGATCAACAACGACATCTCTAGGGTTTATGTTTATGTGATATAAGTCTTTTTTTATTAAAAAATAAGTTTTTATATTGAGGATAAAAAAGTTTTTTGTAAAATTCTTATGAAAGCTATAAATAATATCGTAGAGCACGTTTAACATATTTGGGTCCTAATTTGTTAATTAGACAGTAGGTAGTAATTTTTTACTTGTCGTTATACTTGTTAAATAATTGTTTATTTGTTTCTTTGTTTTATTGATTTTAATGTTTTTTAATGATTTTTAATATTTCAATCTTTTCTCATTGCTTGATATTATTACAGCTTGAAAAAGGTCGACGTGTCAAGTCGAAATGTCGTAATTTACTGAATAAATATAATTTACAAAAAGAGGATCGTGCATTTTTCTCTAATTATCAATTATAATTAACCTCTTATTATGGACAGCAACTTTGATAGTCAACAAATTCTTTGATGAATCAACAAATATTATTGGATACCGGTGAGCATATCTTACATACATTGTAATTTGTATGTGGAAAAGAAATTCCTGTATTTTCTTGATATTAACACATATATTTGTTTTGTTTTCATCTTGAACCTTCTTACTTATGATATTGGTAAATCTTGGGATTGTAGGTTCGTTTAAAATTTTTAATTCAAAATAAAAGAATTTTTTGCATTAAAATATTTTTCCTTTCTTCTTTTTTAATCTACGCGTTTCACTTCCTTACAATTTTTGGAAGCTTCCTCAGGATAACATATCTCATAAAAACTACATTAACATTGAATTTGATGGGTTAAAATTCCATGGAAAAAACTTAAATAATATTCTTAAAACTAAACTATTGTTAAATTTACTGTTAAAGACTACATGTTGGTTTAGATGTTTTTTCCATGGAATTTTAACCCTTCGAATTCAATGTTAATGTAGTTTTTATGAGATATGTTATCCTGAGGAAGCTTCCAAAAATTGTAAGGAAGTGAAATGCGTAGATTAAAAATGAAGAAAGGAAAAATATTTTAATGCAAAAAATTCTTTTATTTTAAATTAAAAATTTTAAACGAACCTACAATCCCAAAATTTACCAATATCATTATCACATATATATGTGATATTATCTATTTATTCACAAAGCTACCTGTTTTGTGAGCTTTTGCTAGCTTCCTCAGGCTTCTACAAAGGAGCATGCAATGAAGTATTATAAAATACACAATTATTATAAAATATACAATTGGGCAAATAATATAAATAAAATCGGAAAAATATAATATGTACCTCAATTACAATTTATTACTTACCTAACTCACTTATTGTCAGATTATTTCAAAGGTTCGTAAAAATCCACAACCATTTCAGAAGGCTTAAACAATGCACATTAGTTGAACAGCCTTTGAAACAATCTGACAACAAGTGAAATAAATAATAAATTGTAATTGAGATACATACTAAATTTTTCCAATTTTATTTATATTTTTTTTTTCCTGATTATACCGGAATTTGATTTCCATATTATCAAATCTTGATCTGGGACTCATTCATCTCATAGAAACATTGTTTTGATTGTATAATATTTCTTAACGCTTATTTGTCGACTTAACAATTAGAAATATCAATTTAATGAAGAACAATTTACAGTTAAATCCTATAATTAATTGTCTTGCCATTCAATCAATAAACTGTACTCATTTAAAAAAATACAGATATTTCTTCAATTATTCTGAATATTGAATTAACCACTTGTGTTAACAAATAATTTGTCATTGAAAGAAATATGTATGTTGTATTAGTTTAATATTATTTCATCGAATATACTCTATATTCAATGATTATTATTCATTAAATCGACACATTATTTATTGTGCCTATTCAAAAACGAGTAACATATATTTATTTGTTAACTGAACAAATGTGTTTGTTAAAATTTTTCTTAGTGTTGTAAAAAAACATTGTACTTTGCATATACTTGTGTATCAGCATATACGTGTGTATCAGCATATACCAGCCGAAAACATAGAGCTGAAGCAATTTTTATACGTTTACATCTCGAGGATTTGTTCATGCATTGAGGTAATAATTTAGTTATTGGAAATATTGTTCTGAATCGATTTAAACATCAGTAGGGGTGTACGTAACTTGAGGTATGACTATAGATAAAATGCTTTATTGGGATTTTAAAAAAACTTATTATGTAAAGTTTATTATAGGTTTGTATCATTATCGTGTTTCAAGCAACTCGCTTTTCCTTTTAGTTTACTATTGTTTAAGAAAATTAAAAAAAAACCCCTAAACTACTCAATAGTTTCTGTTTTTATTTTAAAACATGCGTTGATGATGAATGTGTAAAATACAATGAGGCGAATTGCATTAAAATGGCGACAAAAATCATAAAAAATGTATCTCTTTTACTTGATTTGCACTGATATTTTACAAAAGTATAAATCAAAGATCAATTAAATAAACCAAAGATGGGAAATTTTTTAGTACCAGAAACTCACTAATTCAAATGAAACTTGAGCCACAAATTTTGTATTTTAATTTGATCCAAAGACCAGTTCATATTTAGTATTCTATTTAACTGTCCATTATGTTTTCCATTTTAATTATTTTTTAATTCTGAATTTTTGGTGTGATGGATTTATTTATAAGAATTTTATATATATTTTATATTGACAAGAATTTGTCATAGGTGTTTGTGATATTGACATTTTAAAGAAAAAAAGTGAGTGATACGTCAAATGCGTTTCCATTCATAAAAAGAAAACTTTAACAGAAAAAAATCCTTTGAGTCCTACAAAGTCCTGTGTAGTTTCTTATTGCATTTGAAAAAAGGAAGTACATTCTTTGAGACAGTATAAAAATCTTATCCGCCTTCATCTACTTTTTAAAGTTATGTTTTTATTTAAATGAAATTGTTTATTATTTCATTTTGTGTGGTAACTTCAGTAGTTAGAGTTAATTTTTTCAAAAATTTCTGTAAAATTGATGTTAAATAATTTTATTAATGTAAAAACAGATGTTTTAAGTTGGAATTATAGAAAAATTACTTTTGTCGCACTTTTAGATCAATCTGCAGCCCCATTGTGCAATGTTTCAATTAGAACATCATTGATCAAAAAATAAGTTGGAAGCAAAAGTTCAGTAAAATTTCAACACTTATGCAAATTAATAAAATAATAAAAATAATATTAATAAAGAAATAATAATAAAAAAATAATAAAAAAATAATAAAAAAATAATAATCAAAAAAAATAATAATAAAAAAAAATAATAAAAAAGCACAACTCACCCATCTCGAGCTGCGAGGTTTCGGACTGGTAATAATAGCATCCAAAGCCTTCTTCAGCTTAGGCCCAGCCTCAGCGATATATTTGCTATGAAAAGCTTGTCCCGAACTGCTGACGCTCTTAGCGAAAATATTCTCCGCTTGAAGTTGTTCCACGAATTTCTCAACGGCAGCTTTAGGCCCAGAAATGGTCACGCTATCCGTACTGTTGTGGCAAGCTGGGAAAACATCGGGTGGGCACCGTTTCTTACACTCTTCCCAGGATAACCCGACGGCAGCCATTCCTCCGAGAGGAAGTTTGCTTTCTAGTAAAGCTTTCCCTCGGGAGTATGCGACCAAAACTGCTTGTTCGGCTGTTAGAGTGTTATCGGCGTAGGCGCAAGCGATTTCACCTATGGAGTGACCGACGATACCGTCAGGTTCTAATCCTAGCTCCTTAAGAATATCTGTTAAAGCCACTTGAACAGCGGTGATGGAAATGAACGAATTTAGAACGTTTTCATAATCATTTTCGGTTCCGTTTATAATCAAATCTTCCAAATTTACCCCGTGGGGCTTTAGAGCATCACCACATTTCTTAATAGTGTTCTTAAATAATTCTACTTCGATTAGTTGCTTTGCCATCCCTGCCCATTGGGATCCCATTCCAGAATAAACGTACCAAAGGGGTCGTTTGTCCGTTGTTGTTAAAGCAGAGATTTCTAAGCAATTTTCTTGCCCTAATAACGTATAACCTCGATAGTTGTGACCATTAATATTCGCGGAATGTATTTGGTCTACTAAAGCTAACAACTCTTCGTCCCCTTGGTATTGTTCTAATGTCCCTAAAAAGTTTTTGCAAGCTTCTTCGGTTCGTCCGGAAATTGCAACAATTCTCGGTAGTGGTCCCGCAGGCCACATGGTCTTTGGTTTAGGATTAGATTTGAGGATAATGTGGGCATTAGCGCCTCCGAATCCAAAAGAATTAATTCCTATGATCCCTCCGTTCCACGGTTCGTTTTGGGCGGCAACTTTCAATCGTCCATCGCACAAAGCTGGAATATCTAAGTTCGGAGATTGGTAGTGCAAATTTGCGGGAATTACCCCCGCTTCCATAGCGATGAGGATTTTGGCGATCGAGCAAAGTCCGGAGGCCGGCTCCGAGTGACCCATATTGCTCTTAACCGACCCGACAACCAGCGGGGTTTTCCGATTCTTGCAGAAGAAATCGGCTATCGAGTTTATTTCTTGCGGATCGCCTACTTTCGTCCCGGTCCCGTGAGCCTCCACATAAGCTACATCCGAAGGATCGATTCCAGCTTCAGCGTAAACCTCCCGAATGAGCTTATTTTGCATCGCGCCCGACGGGAACGTAATCCCTTGCTCCTTGTACCCGTCAGTGTTGGTCTTAGCTCCGAGGATTGTCGCGTAGCACCTTCGGGCCACCGAGGATTTTTGCAAATAAACCACAACGGCAGCCTCCGCTCTTACGTAACCATTCCCGGAAGCATCGAAAGCTTTGCACATCCCCTCGGGGCTCAACATGCTCAATCGGTGAAACTGCAACGACGAAGTTGGCTTCAAAAGGAGATTCACGCCTCCGACTATCGCTGCGTCGCACTGTCCCGATTTCATGGCGGCAACCGCTTGTTGGAAGGCAAATAAACTACTCGAGCAAGCTGTGTCGATGGCATAACTCGGCCCGTTGAAGTCGAAGGTGTAGGAAATTCTGTTGGGGAACATGGCACGGCAACAGCCCGTGAGTCCGTAGCCGTTGATTTGTTCCGGGTCGGTCGTCCAGAATTCTGCGGATTCGCTCTCGGAGACGCCAACGAAAACTCCGGTTTTAGAGCCTCGGACTTCTGATGGGTTGACGCCGGCATCAACTAAGGCTTCGTGGGTTAATTCTAGGAGTAATCTGAAAATGTTTTGGTGGAGTTAGCACAGATATATGTATGAGGATTTAAGGTTTAATATTTTGAAAGTTGTTAATATATTATTTTTACATATTAAATATTTGTATTAACGGGTATAATAAGGTCTTAAAAAATTATATGTTTATATTTTTATCTTAACGTTTCGTTATACAATATAATAACTTCTTCAGGAGATTATAAAAGATTATAAAATTTAAAATTTCATAATTGACAAATTATTTTATGAAATTTCTTCTTATTTTAATTAACAAAAACAAATAAAAAATAAGTTTCACTTAAAATAATAAAAATAAGAATGTGAAGGTTATTTAGTATTTTTAATAATTTATTTATAAATTCTATTAATGTTATTAGTATCTTGTTTAACATTAATTGAAAATTTTTCATGTTTAATATTTAAAGATTCTAAAATTCTTCTTTTGTACCAAATATTTTAACATTATCAAAATCGAAAGTAAATATGTGTATTTTCTTTACAATGTTTTGTTAGAGCAGTACAATTTTCTGTTCATTCTTTATTGCAAGAATTTTTATGTTGAGAAATTCTATTATGTAGATATTGTTTTGTTTCACCAATGTAACATGCATTACAATTTAAACAGTAAATTTGTAAACAAGGTTTGATTGTTTAAATTTATCATCTTTATCTTTTATTCTAGAAAAAAATTGTTTTATTATGTTTTGATCTTTAGTAATAATTTTAATATTAAATTTTTTAAATCTATTTCTAATATTTTTTGTATAATGAAATGAAACTTATTAATATATATATATATATGGTAAAATAATATAATTTTGGTTATTGTTATTGTTTTTTTATGTTTGAATTTTGGTTACTTTTAATTTTGTTAATTCTATTAGATATAATTTTATTAATTAAATTTTCTGGGTAATCATTTTTTGCTAAAGCATTTTTAACTTTTTTAATTGCAGTATTTTGAAATTCAATATTGCTTAATTTGTATGCTCTATCAACTAAACATAAAATTATAATTTTTTTTATAATTAACATCACAATTTGATAAAAAATTAATATATCTTTCTGACCAAATATTTTTTGTAATTAACAAAATTAAAAGTAACCAAAATTCAAACATAAAAAACGACATCAATAACCAATATATTATTTTACCATATATAAAAAATCTTACAGAAAATATTAGAAATAGATTTAAAAAATTTAATATTAAAATTATTACTAAAAATCAAAACACAACAAAACAATTTTTTTCTAGAATAAAAGATAAAATGATAAATTTAAAGAATCAACCCTTGTTTACAAAATTAACTGTTTAAATTGTAATGCATGTTATATTGGTGAAACAAAACAATATTTACATAAGAATATTATAATAGAATTTCTCAACATAAAAATTCTTGCAATAAAGAATTAACAAAAAATTGTACTACTCTAACAAAACATTATAAAGAAAATACACATACTTTAGATTTTGATAATGTTAAAATTTTAGAAAAAGAAAATATTTGGTACAAAAGAAGAATTTTAGAATCTTTAAATAATAAACATGAAAAATTTTCAATTAATTTTAAACAAGATACAAATAACATTAATAGAATTTATAACCAAATTATTAAAAATACCAAATAACCTTCATATTCTTATTTTTATTATTTTAAGTGAAACTTATTTATTATTAAAATATAATATTTGTATATAAATTATTATTATTGTTTTTTGTTATTTAAAATAAGAAGAAATTTCATAAAATAATTTGTCAATTAGGAAATTTCATATTTTATTATAATTTAATATCTCCTGAAGAAGTTATTATCTAATAACGAAACGTTGAGATAGAAATTTAAATATATATTTTTTTGAGACCTTATGCCCATTATTATAAGTATTTGGTAATTAAAAATAAAAGGTCAAAAAGCAATAAAGTTTAATATGAAAGTTGTAATACTGATTGTTATAATAATAATAATGATTATTTATTATTACCTAGTTGGTCATAAATGATACTTCCTTATCTTTTATTTTACTACGCCGATCAGGTTTACTATTCTGATCGGTTTCGTAAATCTCATTTAGTTCTTCTTTTTCATTTACATTTTCAAAGCACGTTAGTCGATGTGTAAATATCCTTTTCCAGATATATTAAAATATTTAAAACATTTAGACATTTGAAAACAGCACTTTTTTTGTTTTTAAATGTTTTTACTATTGCAATGTACCTGAATATACCTGAACGTACCTGAGGATATTTACACATCGACCAACAAGCTTTGAAAATGTAAATAAAACAATGAAAATGCAAATAAAACAGGTGAAGTAAATGAAAGATGTAAGAAGCTGGTTAGAGTAGTAAAAAAAATTGAAAATAAGGAAGAATCATTTAATACCATCAAATTAGTAAACCTTATCGAGTGAAAAAACCAAAAACGTAAATTAATGATTATTATATTTATAATAATGATTATTACTTTTATAATAATAATTATTGTCTGTATAATAATTATTATTACACTTACTGTTATTATGAGTTTTAAAGAAACCTTGCGCAATTAACAAATTTATATGAACAAAAAGTTTATAGAAACAAAAATTTCTTGTGTAATTTTAACGAATTAAAAATATAAATGATTTAAAAATTACAGTATTGAAATATTGCAGTAAATTAGAAAAAATGTAGGAGATTTTAGGTTTAGCGAATTTAAAAAAAATTTGTCATCTTCAGAGCATATGTAGTCATATTGCAATTACAACAATGGTTCAGAATAATAAAAAAATTATATCAAAATTTTATTTTTTTCTTGATCTCTAGTATTTATATAAATATTAGTTTTATTATCGAGTATTTAGGTCTATTAAATCTTTTAGACAAACTATAAAAATTTTATTCGTAGACCTAAATACTCGATAATAATAGTTACATAAACACAAAAATTATAAATGGAAATCATTTTTTATAGACAAATCAAACATTTTTTTGAGGTTGATCAAAGTGCAGTATTTGCACATGAAATGTGATATTAGTCAAATTAATAATTAACAAAATATTGACGTAAAAGGAATACAATTTAAAAATATAATAAATTTTTAATTTGTTAGTAAAAACTGATTCCGAGTTATAATTAGATAAATTATAAGTTGCTGAACTAGTCTTAGGTGCATATGAGTATAAAGAACTAGATGATGTCAAAGCACTAGTTGAAACCGGTCAGACTACTGAACAAAAATAAATCTTACAATTACTCAGCAAAGTACGCAATTTCTCTTTTTTTTTAATCATTTTAATAACCTGACTTAAATCTTCAATTTAAAAGTTTTGCCGAACTATTTTGTTTGAAATATATAAAGCCTTCTAGAGACTTAGATATAAAACCTTCTAGAGACTTATATATAAAGCCTTCTAGAGACTTGAAGATGTTCTAGGCTACAATGAAAACAGTTTATTGAATAAGAATAACAAGTCAGGAATTATTTTTTTTTTTAAATTTGTTTTTTGGAATTTGGACGAACCAATTTGCCAGTGTAATTTTAATAACAACTGACTATCGTCAAATTAACTAAGTTTTACTAATAAAAATTTTGTAAAAGCAGAGACACAAGATCGGAATATACAGAGAAGATAAGTCGATATCTTGATTTAATACAGGAAACTATAAAATTTAAGAACAAAGTTAACAACTTGCAGTTAACACTGACAAAAAAACTGTGTAAATATTTATAAATTTTCAAATTGGAGGTGAATAGAAGAGAAACGGGAATGAATAATTATTATGCATTATCTTATTATGCATTATCTGCTTTTTTCTTATAGAATAAATGATTAGGAACGCGACAAGTGAATCTTGAATAAATATTAGTGTGAATGTAAGCATAAAAATACACACCTAAGTTGCGGGTCCATAACGTGCGCCTGTTTAGCATGGACTCCAAAAAACGTAGCGTCAAAGTGCGAGATATCCTTAAGTTTGCCTGTGCGAGTCGGCAGTCCGTGCAATCCGGCCGGCCATCTCCTCTCGTCGTTCGTCACAAGGTCGACTCCGTTGAAGAGTTGTTGCTTGAACTCTTCAACGTTGCAGCTCTCCGGAAACCTTCCGGAGATGCCTGTGATCACGACATCGTCCGCTATCGAGTTGGCCATGTGCATATGTGTTTCGTTCACTCGGGCAGGCATCTCGTGTAATAAATAGGTGAGGCGATTGACGGAAATGTGATGAGTATCTAAAACGAGAAAATGTGACATTACAAAAATAAAATTGAAAACAACGATAGTATTACTAGCAATAGTAAATAGTAATATCAATGGTAATATTAATAATAATAGTAAAAATTATATTGATAGTTATAATAATAATAATATTGATAGAAATAATAATAATATTAATAGTAATAATAATATTGATAGTAATAATAATATTGACAGTAATGATAATATTATTACCCAAAACATTAATAGCAGAAGAGATAAAAATTATTTCCAGCAAAAGATGACAGAAAAGTAACCTCAAAAAATAAACGTCAAAATATATAAATCAAGATATTTTGGAAAAATGATGATGACAGCTGTAGAAAATTAGTCTACCTTTTAGAAAAACGTTTTTCCAACAATTTCCCCAGTAGTGTTTCGTAATTCTTTTCGTTAATTTTCTAAAATAATCGATTCAAAGCAGTAATTTGACGTTTAGGGTTTTTGAAATCTATTATGACTTTTAACCTAGCTGCAACTGTCATTTTCTAAACTACCCTAGATGCAACGGATCCTTGATATCAACCAACGAATATCAACGTCGTTGATATAATCTGTGTTGATATAGTTGGTTGATATCTCTGATATCAACAACGACATCAACGACCTCGATATCTAAACGGCATTTTTAACGGATATTTCATAAACTAATAATTGAGGGAAAATTTACTAGGTGGCGCATAATTTAAAATGAAAATATTGAGTAGTTTATTGAAGGCGGGTACTTTGAAATTATAGGTTTTCACACGCAAAGAGGTAAATAAACGATGATTCAATTATTTTGTGGATACTTATTAAGCCGTAATGATCCTATTAAGAGGCAATAAAATTCAAATTCGACCTTTCTGTCCTTAAAACTGTAATGCGTTCGCTTATTTTACATTTTTATTTTATTTTCCAATTTTAATATCTGTTTTATTCATCTGTTTTATTCATCTGTTTTACACTTCTGTTTTATACATCTGTTTTATACATCTGTTTTACACTTCTGTTTTATATTTGTTTTATATTTGTTTTATATTTCTACTTTATATTTCTACTTTATATTTTTATTTTTCAGAAAAGCGAATGTCATCCCAGTTTGCATGGGCTAATACGATGTCGACTAAAATAAATATGAACAAAACAGGTTGATTGACGCATTGCCGGTTATTCTGAAAACTGCTTTATAGGTGAGTACTTTTAACATTTTTGTAAATTATGCTGTGACTAGGTACGCAACATTACAAGCTTTCGCGTAAAAGGCCTCCTTGACACCGAATGTAATGTTAGTTTTTCTTGTAAGTACAGTCACATATATGTGGTACAATATACAATTTTAGTGATCTTGCTATGGGCTCTTGCCTTCAAAGTAACAAGCAGAATAGTTCCGGTGTTATGTAAGAAAGAAATATATTTGTTTAAACTTGGTTAATTTAGCGCAAAGGCGGACCCCATTAATAATAACATTTTTACTATGTACATTCGTAATAAATTTTTATTTTTTCCTTAAGTTATTGAACCTGCCGCTCTATTATGTAAAACCAGATGTAAAACTAGTATATGGTAAAACGGTGCGCTTATAATTAGACGCGTTGTTTTATTGTTATGTTATTATTGCGGCCATTAAACCATTAAATAATAATCATTGTTCTTGCAATTAGGATTGAGCGTATGTATAATGCGAACGACCTACATTTTTATATTTATTGCTTTCTTTGCATAATGTATGAGGAATAGGGAAATACCTACTAAATAAAATAAAAATTGGTATTATATCGTACCAAAATCGTATCGTTTTCCTAAATCTAACGTTAGGGTACGTGTATAAAGGACGCTGGTTTTTCGCGATGGAAACAAGCGACTGGTTACCTAATAAAAGTATATATGTAAAAACACCGACTTGTTTTCGACTAGCGCAGCTGCGTGCTTTGTTATGTTTT
>JAWQRP010003919.1:0-12608 GCA_033557875.1 Quadriops clusia
GTGTTTACACACACACAGACACACAGACACACACACACACACAGACAGACAAAAAAGCAAAAAAGGGCCAAATCGACTCAAAATCGCTCAAAACGTCGAAAATCATCAAAATCTCAAAAATTTTTTTCCGCATGATCTCTGCGAGAAAGTAATACATTTCATACAGAATGTTCGTAAGTTTAATAATTAAAAATAATATGAAACTCTTAACCTAAAGCAATAGGAAATTAAATGTCAAATGACCACACGGAAGAACTGGGGCGAGTTCGTCGGGCACAGTATACACTGGAAGAAAATTTAAATGTCCGTTTTTTGTTGGCCAATCATCACATAAATACAGCAGGGTACTAAATAGCACAAACTATATGCGCGGTCAACAAACAACGGATATTTAAATTTTCTTCCAGTGTATCTGAGTAGGCTTCTATGTATCCTTGACTTTGGCTTGGTCGGCTCTAAACTACGGTAGATGATGGTAGCAACACTGGTTTGCAAAGAGGCGGAATATAAAATGCCGGTGTTGTGTAAATAGAATTTCAGAACACGTGTATGCCCTTTGTTTTTGTAAAAATGAGTAATACCGAATTCGTCGAAATCCGAGGCAAACAACGAAAACCGAGCGAACTTTTTCGTGACGATAACCGAAGGCAACGAAAATCGAGGTATCACTGTAAATTGGAAAAAAGCTATTACAAAAGTATACGGTTCAGAAATATCTATAGCGCAAATTAAATAAATATTCAAACTGGTAATTCTACAACTTGTGTTTTGTGCGCATGACTATAAGGAATAGCACCAAAGAATGAGAAAAACGTAGTATATTTAACGTAATATTAGTATACGATAGGTGTGCTTTAATCAGTACTATGTGCACATAATGTTAAAAAATGCAAATTTGTTTACACGGTTTATTTAGTTACAATAACATCGCTGCTATTGAATTTATTACATAAATTAAAAATGTAGTGAATTTATAAATTATTTCAAATAATAATTTTTATATCCATTAAATTTATTTATAAAAAATTAACTAAATTAATTGTACATACCTTCTTACGTCCACATTTTCCACGTCTTCTTCTTTGCTCATCTACCATCACTAAACTCGTGGATATACTAACAGAAACTTACTTCTCTACCGAATCTTTACCACTGATGACAAACTGTGAATATGAAGTATAGAAAGTTAGTCCAGGCAAGCAAAACCAGCTTGTCCAAAAACAGACCTGTAGACCCTTCGAAAACAGTGTGTAAATCTGGATAGGGATGACAAACTATTATGAGCATCTTCCTACCAACAGAACATTGAATGCGGAACAAATCGTGGCATTCTTTTGCAGCACGACAATGCGAAGAGTAGGTACACAGGTAAAAACAGAAATTATACAAAACGCAGGAAGTTATAAAAAAAAAAATTTCGTATTTATATTTTCACAATAACTTTTGCATGATTTTTTTTCAAATTAGGGCATAGTTCCTTAAATATATATCACAGATTTAAGCATATTAACTAGCGCAGTTTAAGAATTCCTCTTTGGGATTTTGCACTGACTTTGGATTTATTTGAAAACGCCTGCTAATAAGTGGCGATTTTTTTGCGATACGGTAAACACTTACATATTTAATTTAATGACTTCAAAATAATGTTAAATTTTGCAGTATTCATCTTGATCTATAAATTTTTAGTTTTCGTAAGTACAGAAAAATTTACATAAACAGAACACTGACAATTACAAAAAATTCAACATTATCTGTAAAACCTTAAAAATTCCAGTGCATTCTTTAGAATAAGGTTGTCCACTCAATAAAAAAGTTATCTATTTCATCAATTTATCAATATCTGCACTGAAATAGCTGATATAACTAGTGAACATAAAGAAAAATAAATTATTACAATTGTTGTTGCAAAATGAAATAAGTACAATGCACATAAGGTTCGGAGAAAGCTCAAAGCGCATCTGCTTACTGTATACCATACAGCGACCACTAAATAGTAGAAATAATTGGCCAAAAGGGCAGTTTCCTACGTAAAAGCGTTTGATTTTTAATGTAATTGTTATAAGTATGTACATTATTTATCAAATTAACATGTACGAAAGTGTCAATAAAGTTGCTCATGTAAAGTAAAATTGCATGTATAGGTTATGAGCGTTGACGTCAAGTATTGGTCCGCCACGAGGAAGTAGCCGGCTACGTCATCAATTTACACGGAGTCTTATGAGATTCAATGACGTAGCCGGTCACATCTCTCATGACGAGACCCCTAACATCTAAATACAAAGTACTATGCGTGTGTCAACGTGATCCAATGAAAGTTTTGTACGTTGGTTTTGTATATTTTAGAACCTTTGACAGGAAATTTAAAAATTTGTAAATTTTAATATGTGTTAAAAGTATTTATTGGGCCAATATTACTGCTAAATTTTTACATTATTTCTATCTCGTGACGTACGTTTATGAAAAAGATAATAAATTAGTGGACAACCCTATTATAACAAACTAATTACACAAGTAACTTTATTAAATATTTAAAATAAGCAATAGATATCATGGATAGCATACATATCATGGACGTGTGCATACGTATAAGTAGAGTACAACTTCAGGAAGGTTTATCTACATATGCAGGCTGACATTTTAATAAACGTTATGGCTCATGTAGAAAAAATGTCTATTGGCGTTAGTCAGTGTATCTTGATGTTAGTGCATGTTCCAGCCGACCAGTCTTCCGTTCGTCACAGTGCTTGCGATATATCGCAACAAACAAGGTTCCAGAGGAAGACGGCGGCAATCGGAAAAAGAGAGAAGAATAGATAAGTGTGATCAGTGGCGTGCGCGTCCGCCTAACATCTGAAGCGATGTAACATAAGAAAAAACTAATGAATGAATGTGCAATAGGCACGACGTAACGAATAATAAACAATGGCATTTCGTAAACCGAATTGCGGTGCCGTTTCTTTACGTTATTGCTCATGGAGTTCACGTGTTGCGATATTGTTTGGTATGAAACTATGAGAAAAAAATTGACGGCTTGGAAAATTCATTAGAATTAACGGCGACCTTATTAGTTGCTGCTAATTGGAATTTGCACATAATGGTGTACCCATATCACTTTTGCAGAAACTGGACTCTTCCACATTAAGTTGAAATCCTCTTACAATAGAGTAGTCATAAATAAACTCCAGTTGTATGAATAACAGAGGCAGGCGTTGCAAATACCTACATTCCTTAAATACAATATCTCACAAAGGTACACGAGAACCCTCCTGGTGGCTTACAGGTGTCCGGATTTAACCCTGTATCCCTTTTGTCGCAGTGTTTTGGAAAGAGAGTGTATCGTGATTTCAAGAACATACTAAGTGTCCCATGTTAGATACACGAACCTCATGTATTAGCAAATATTCATTTAACACTAAATATTATCACATGTACTATGTGAGCGAAAATGATTGAGGCATAAAAAATGCCGATTCTTTGTCGGCAATTTACCGTCTCTTAGATCAACAACGGAGAGCGCGTTTTTATGCCTCACTCAATTTCGCTCACCCTGTATATGTGATATTATTGAACATGTAATGTCAATATTAAAACATATTTAGAATCCTTAATATGGACTGCAGATATTTTAAAATTAGTTTTAATAAATAATATGATTTTTTGTCAAATGATCTAATAGATTTTCTTAAAACGATGATTCTGGCCAAAACTTAATTTAATATTTTTTTAAAAGTTATTTTGCATTAAAATTAACATGCACTTAGTACTAATATTGGTTTTATTTCTAAATATATTTTCTGACGAATAATGGTTCGACCTACGATAAAGCTTCGGTTGTCATTTATGTTCTTCTTTCTCAAGGACACAATTCATGCAGAAAGGACTAAGCTCAGCAAGTTTGGCCAAGGTTTATCTTCTCTTTGCATTTCTTGTCTACAGGTAGCATTACCAGAATATGTCAACCAACGAAAACGGAACACCCTATACAAGGCGTTCGGGTTAAATCGGAAAAATTCGGACGCGTGCTCTCCCTGCCTACCTGCATAAATTACGGCCTTGTTTTGTGTCGTACAGCTGCTGGCACAACAATAGCTGTGCGCACAGTCTATCCCAGCTACTGCACCCATCAAAATTTTATGTCTAGTTGTGAATGGAAACGAGGAATAAAACGCTTTTATTAATATAAACTTTATTATTCTGCTGTGGACAAAATATCAATAAATAATAATCAATTTGAACAGTCTACTGTATACAGATATTCTTTAAAAAAATAAATCTTCTAAGCAGTACAAAATATACACGTTTAAATTTGTCCTTTGGTACGGCAACTCACTTCTAAATAGAACGTTTCACCAGAGCATAGATTCGGCGATTTTATTATTTCCGCGACAATGACTAGTCATTTTCTTTGGTCCGGAATTTCCTACGTTGGGCAGGTGGTAAGTACGAGTAGGCAAGAGAGGACAACTCGATAGGCAACACGTCCAACAGGAACATACTCGAAACGAACTTGTTCCAAGAGAATATAACGGGCAAGATCTGCAAGAACATGCCTCAAACGGTTTTCCAAGAGAGAATATTGATGTTTGAAAACACTTCATTAGCCACCTCACCCAACACCACCATCATGCCGCCCTAGTCCTTATAGGAACTTCGTCCTCATGGAAACTGCCTCCATCATCCACGGGAATGCCGGGGATATATGTTGCTCCTATTGGAATTCCTTGATGATTGTAGATCCCTAAAGGTGACTTTCTAGTGGTCGACATTGTTCCTCCTCCATGGTACAAATTTCCAGATGACCTAGCAGTTGAATTTCTTCCATGTTCAAAAGTGCTAGCTCGGGTATCCATAGCTAAATGGTGTCCTAGGGTACTATGACCCAGGGTGCTATGCCCACCAAATGTGCTTTGTCCTAGGGCACTATTATCTCGTCCATTATTCTTGTTGCCGTGGGGATCTTTGTTCGCATTGGTTGCTTTGCGGTACACTTGGGCACAAGCGAAAACAGTGCTAAGGAGCGCTGCGAACTCCACGAGAACCAAAATTAACCCAGCGCCCAAAAAAATCATATACTGACTCTGAAACCAAAGTTCCAAACTTTCCGCACATCCTTGAACATGTCTATAACCATTTTGCCTGTCATGTTGTGGCTCCTGGCACAGCGTGATGTTAATAGGTATTGGGTCCAAATACTGCTGCCTTTGCTTTTGCCTGTTGATTTTTCGGTCCCAATTTAATCCTGCGAAGGATAATCCATAGGGGAAATCTGAAGTATCTTCCCCAGGCAAACGGCAGCAAGTTAAAGGAACTTTGAGACCCGGACCAAAGCTGCGCATTTTCCACGTAGACGAGGCATATTCTGTTTCTGATTTGATGCCACAGCAACGGAACTTCACAAAAATAAATAAATATAATAAATACATATAGGAATTTTAAAAAAAATACTTACGGAAACTTGAGCTAAATCAATTGCAGCTGTAAATTGTTCTTCTCCGGGAGTCCCGTAAGATCGTTGTAAAATAATACTAAGATGTTTGGAATCCATGGCAAGGCCGAGGCAATGAGGCCAAAGCCATGCTATCAGAAAAACTGCACATTCCCCAACGAGTAACGTTGTCACCAGTAGAAAATACTGTTGCAAAACCACAAACAAATCAAAAAACCTCAAATTAATAATAAGCATACAAGAGTTGTTTACAAACAATTTTCCAATCGGTAAAAACTAGTACTTACCGCAGACAAGGCACAATGATTTCTTAGGCAACTAGACCAACACCCTAAGGTTCCAACGGCTACCAACAAAATTCCAAGACAGGCACAACTTATAGAACCGTAATACAAAGGTGGTTGTGATGGGACAAATCCATCATGTTCATAAAGATTATTTTCCGTTCCACCGGAAGTGGTGTTTTCGCCCTGCAGTACTGTCAAGATCTGAGGTTCCACATAATATGAGGAAATTATTAGCAATTTTGACAGTAAAATTCGGTCTAAATCCAAAAGCAACAAAATCCCTCCTATGACCAAGATGCAACCGCAGGCCAAAAGCAAAAAATTACAGAACACTAGGAGGACTTTGCTCTTCACTAACGACATAATATTTTTGGTGTAACTTTAACTTTGTGTAACCACATAAAAGTGGTGTAACTAAATACTATAACTAGCACTAAAACCAAAACTAACTCTTAGGGAAAAGACTACATATTAACAATGAACAGATTGTTGTTGCGCTTGAGGCACACTGTGTAATACGAAATAACGAACAACACAGCAGCAGAGATGTTGATGTGTTTAGTTTAGACAGGAAGGAAACAAATGCCTGAGGCACCGGACCGGAAAGGAAGAAAGGAAGAGAAAAGTGGGCCTCCATACTTTATTCTATAGCTGCTAAAATACGTTATGTGCACATACATTAACGCTATTCGGTCGCGCGCAGTTTCATGGTTTAATAGTTTTTAAGCTCAAGTAATTTGCATAACAATAATCCAATAAAATCTTTATTACTTATTCAGCCAAATTACTATAAACTTACAATTAGAAGCGAGATACTTTAACTTGATTAAAAGGTTTCATTTTAGAAAAAAGTGACACACAAATGAAAAAATGTAAAAGATTTAAAGTATAAAACAATATTCAGGGCTAAAATAGGACAAGAAAATAAAAAATATTTTGAGTATAGGGAATAAATAGATGCGCTCATTTGCATTGATTTTCGATGAATATCTCTGTGGCGCACTCTAACGTTGCGCAGTAAACTCTACTGATTCTGTAGCGTGCCATCTAGCGGCCTTGGGTATCGAATAAAAGGAAGCCACTCCTATGCCATAGCTACATCACTGTGCCGTTGCTTTATTATTCTTCACAGGAATGTACAGATTCCTGTATTTAAGGTGCAAAGTTTTTGAATTATCCGATAGATGACACTTAAAGTGGGAAAGTTTAATTAATATTCAAAAATGTTATTAATTTATAAAAAAAATTCTTTGATTTCTTAAGATTTAAAGTTTAAAATTAATCTAACATTAAATTGAACACAATGAATTATATAATAAAAACCCCATGTAAACGATGAACCCTTACATTTAATAATTTGCATAAGAATTTAGGCAGTTGAAATAAAATCATATGCCTCAGCAATTATTTAATAATTTATATTTATATATCTCATGTTTATTAAACATGATTTTACTTCTAATATTATTTACAATACCCACTTTCAAATGTGCGAAACTTGTTTACAAAATGTTCCCTAACCTTAAAATTGAGTCTCCACCAATTAATATGTGGCAACAACATTGCAGTAAGTTACTTTGATACATCGTTTAAAAAAACAAGTGTAATGGAACAAATAAAACAATTAAAATCCGAAATAAAAGACTTGGAAGACAAACTTCTGGAAAAGAGGCAAAAATTAATTGATCTAGAACACGAAGTATGTTATATTATTGGTTATACTTTATTCGTAATTAATTAATACTCTTTTAGTTACAAAATGAAGAAACGTTTCAATGTGGAATCAGTAAATACACAGCCACATTGTCTACAGAGGAAGTGGTTCGATACAGCAGGCAAATGTTAATACCTTCTATTGCAACCAAAGGACAAGACAACCTGAGAAGCGGCAAAGTTTTAATCGTAGGAGCCGGAGGCTTAGGATGTCCAGCTGCTCTTTACTTAGCCGCTGCTGGCATTGGTAATTTCCACTTACCTTAGTATCGTTTCACAAAATATTCAAAATTAATTTTTTTTAAGGCCACATCACCATAATCGACAATGATGAAATAGAACTCTCTAATTTACACCGACAAATTTTGCACACTACCATAGACATCGGAAAAGCAAAAGTTCTATCAATTGCTGATAAAATACAAAAATTGAATCATAACGTTACAGTTCTTCCAAAACATGAACACGTGGATGCTTCTACGATAGTTAACACTGTACGAGAAATGAGATATGACGTTGTCATCGACGCCACAGACAACCTTCCAACTCGCTATTTACTCAATGATGTCTGTGTCATCAATAACATTCCGTTAGTATCGGGAAGTGCCTTGCAACTGGAAGGTCAATTAACCGTTTATCATTTTCTTGATGGTCCTTGTTATCGCTGCTTGCATCCAAATCCTCCTCCTCCAGAAGCTGTCACTAGTTGTGGGGACGGAGGAGTACTTGGTCCTATTCCAGGAATTATTGGTGTCCTTCAAGCATTGGAGTGCATAAAAATTATAATAGGACATACACAAAATGTCCTATCAGAAAGAATGTTAATGTTTGATGGATCAGATTGCACTTTTAAACAACTTAAAATGCATAAACGTAAAGCTAACTGCGCTATCTGTGGCGACAAGCCTACAATTCAGACTTTAGTTGATTATGAGATATTTTGCAGAGCAACTGCACATGATAAAGTGATAAACATCAATATTTTGCACAGTTATGAAACTATCGAACCGAAAGATTTGTTCCCTAAGATAGAAGGAAGTGAATATGATAATTTTGGTCAATTGATAGATGTTCGGCCCGAAATAGAATTTGAAATGTGTAACATTCCAAAATCTATCAATTGGCCTTATTCATTGATAAGCAAGTCAAATTCCTCAGATTTAAAAGATTTTCTTACAAAGAATAACTGCAATAATTACAAGAATATTTACATATTATGCAGAAGAGGAAATGATTCTCAAAGGGCCGTAAAAAGGTTGAGAGAGATGTCAAATAAAATTAATTTTATTAATGTACGAGGTGGACTTCATGCATACGCTAAACAAGTAGATTCTTCATTTCCTGTTTATTAATGTGTATATGGATTAACATACTTTTTATTATTAAAGTAAATGTTCAGTTTAAAATTAACTTTATTATTAAGAAGAATAAGTAACGAATATTTAAAAAAAAACTTGGCAGCGGTGGGATTCGAACCCACGCCTCCGAAGAGACTGGTGCCTTAAACCAGCGCCTTAGACCGCTCGGCCACGCTACCTTGTGATATTTGTTGTTTATAGTTAGTATAAATATGAATACGAGAAAAACTTTCATTAAATTCTTGTTAATAAATAGATTTTCTTAATAAAATTTACAAATTTATACTTCATTTTAAAAATCTTCAATCAGTTATTATTCAAGTAGATATTATCTTTTATTCTGATTATTGTTATCACGCGATT
This sequence comes from Quadriops clusia, assembly GCA_033557875.1. Classification (NCBI taxonomy): domain Eukaryota; kingdom Metazoa; phylum Arthropoda; class Insecta; order Coleoptera; family Hydrophilidae; genus Quadriops; species Quadriops clusia. The sequence continues at coordinate 9,168 of JAWQRP010003919.1, forward strand.
AATTCTTTCCATATTTAGATAAATACATGACAAACAAAATCAAATTGTAGAAATATTGCATGTTTATTGTAGTATCGAATGATTATTTTATCATAATCTACAACTTCACAGGCTTCAATAATCTTGAATAAAATAATTTCTTTTAATTTATAAATAAAATATTATGCTCTCACATTTAACTTAAATATCTAGCTTTTAAAAATAGTACCTCTGAATGAATTTTCAAACCTAATATTTTTTATTAAAAAATTACCTCTTCTCGTAAGGTCTTTTCCAACAACGCGAATTGATAGTTCTAGAATCGTTTAATGTACTGCACAGGGTCGGCCCATTCTAAAATTTTCGTCGCCATACGGTAATTCTATACATATGAATGTCTGGTTGCCTATATTTTGATCCTTAGCCGACCCTGTACCTGATTCTTGAACTATCAACTCGTGTTGTTGGAAAGAACCTATAGAAACATCATTTTCCCATCAATAAAAGCTGAGATTTTTAGAAATTGCATGCACCCCATTATTCATAATTTAAAAAAACAATAAAACAAGTCGTTAATCTCATGTGATGAAAATATCTTAATGTGTTCTAGATTTAGAAAGTGCAGGTCAATTTTTGAATATGATTTTTGGGATAAAACATGTACTAAAATAAGAAAAAAATACGTAAAGTTTATTGAAATTTACAAAACGACCTGTTAAGAAAAAAAATTAAAAATCAGTACACTAAGAATACGTACCTACAATAAAATAAAAACGAACGTCCATTGAAATTAAGAAAATAGTATGTGCTAAAAATAAGTACTTATTATGCGCCCTAATACTCGAGGGATTCCTGTAATTCAACAAATATAGTTTTTCGTTAAGTCCATTTGTTAAAAAATTATTTCATTACCAGTTTTTTGCAGAATTTTTTAAAACAAACTTTTTCATTAATAAAGTTATATCGTAAATACTCGGTGGCGTTAGATTCATATTATGTGACAGATAAATTAGATTTTTCATGAATAACTAAGTCTAAATGTACTTCCTGACCTATGAAGCCAAGTATGAAACAAAAATAGTTAATATACTCGTACTCGTACATTAACCAACAAAACTAAACGTTCAAACTTTCATTTACATCTAGTTTAAAAACGAAATTTCATATGTATTTATTTCATTGTGTTCTATTGCAGAGATTTTACAAGTTGTTTCATAATACAGTGAAAACTCGGTTACTCGTTCTCGTGAGTTTCGTTTTCATGCATATATCGTCTTTTGCTCACGGTCCCAAAAAATGCATATGTAATCAATGTAATTAAAAATAGCATTTATCGTTTGTCTTTTTATGTTTTACCGCATTATTAGTTTTGAAGGTCTTGATACTCATCGAAAGTTTTTATTAGATAGAACCGTTTCTTATTACATATTTAATAATGGCTGTCAATATGTATAATCAAGAAATGTGATTCGAAACTAACCAGAATTTGCTCAATAATTTGGAAAATAGACGTTATTCTATTCCAAGTTAAAATTGTTAGGGAACAAAAATTGTTGAATTTTTAAAAAACTATAAATAAATCAATTGTTTTCAATTATTTTACATAATTTACGCATGTTTTAATGTAATATCATAAATAAATAAGTTTTCTTAACATGTATTTATTTCTAATTTTTTTCATATTATACCGCTATGATCGTTTTCCAACAATAATCGTTTTTTACAAACGGTCCCTACGAAAACGATAGATCGAAGTTTCACTGTACTTCGGTTTAGCTACAATATTAAACTTTTTTATATTTTTGGGCGATTTCTTTATATTACCTATATTCTTTGAGAACAATTTAGTTGCCTCTAGCAAAATTAAGATTTACTTCCTAAAATTGTTACCTAAAATAGCCTTAACTAACACATTTGTTACTAAGTTACTAGTTCCATTGTTTTATTTGCAATTGCCAATGATGTTGTGGTCTGGAATAATATGTAGACGTGTTTATTACATTACAGTTCATATGTCCATACATACAGCGTGTTCGGATTGAACTGTTTTATAAAAAAATTAAATTCGAGCTCTATACCGCTTTCAAAATAGGCATCAGAACTATACCCAACGGAGTTCGTAATCTATTGGTTATAATCATTTATGAGAACAACGCTTTATTTGAATTTAAGGCTTGTGATTCGTCAATCAGACAAGGCCGTCTGAAATTTTAGACGACCTTGGTTATGCAACCAAGTTTACTTGGCAGAATGAAATAGTGAAGTGCACAATATATTGAAGGCGGCACTAAATTTAAATTTTTTATAAAACAATTCAATCCGAACACGCTGTATGTCTTGATATATGAAGAGCATGCTCTGTAGTAATGACTGCACTAATTACTAGGTATACCCTTTTAACTTAATACTGAGCTTTTCTAAATATTGCTTTTATGCAAAAAAAGAAGAACATCCATTTAATTTAGTAAAAAAAGTTCAGAACTTTCTTAATATTGCAAAATAAAATTGCATTAAATCATTTCAATGTATACCATATAAGATCATATTTTTTTGGGCAAATAATATTGTACAAATCGGAAGTAGGAATTTATAATTATTGGCTTATTTTGCAGCCATATTTGGGGTGTAGTGATCAGAATTACAGAATCTTTTTTACTAAAATTTTAAGATAAGTGCATTTTAAAATAGTATCAATTTTTTTATTACAGGAAGGGTATTTAACAAAATAAAAAAAGAAATTGTCAAGCTATTTGAAACAAAATGCAACAAATATAATAAAAGTGACACAAAAACAAATACGAACAAAATTAAGGAACGTAAAAGATCAAAAATATGAAAAAAGTAAGTAAAGTCAAGTTCTGTCTTAATTAAAGGACACAAAAATGTAAATCATTAGAACATAAGTAATAAAAATAATCAAATATAGAGAAGAGAATAATTTTAATAGAAAAAGACTAATGTCAAATCCTCGCGGATCTATTTACTTAATGACTTTTATAAAATAAGAAAGAGAATGCGAAACATCTCTGTTTGTAGTTCACGTTATGTCCCAAAGACTTTTTGATATAAAACAGAACATACCAGGTGGTCTCCAATTATTGCACACCCCTGTAGATTTTTTTGTTGTTTTAGATATGTCAATAGCTTTTTAACAATTTATCGTATATAACAAGACATTTTTAACCGGTTTGAGTGAAAGTGACAAAAAATCTCTTTTTTAAATAGGGAAACCTACCTTTTTTTGTTGAAATTCTCTATGTTATTTTAAATATAATGATTTGTCATTTGTCAATTTTAGAAATGTTACTTTGACATTTTTTTCGTTTTTATTTTTTAAACTAGCAGACCCGTCGTTCTTCGAACGAACTTTTGGGTAAATGGTCTTTTTAAAAGGGGCGAGTGTGAAATGTACATGGAGAGAGTGGAAAATAATCAAACACATTGTTAGAATAAGAAAAATAG
>JAWQRP010003920.1:0-12603 GCA_033557875.1 Quadriops clusia
CATCCTCTAGTAAATCTTCTCCTCTAGTAAATCTCATCATCTAGTAAATCTCATTCTCTAGCAAAATCTCGTCCTCTAGTAAATCTCATCCTCTAGTAAATCTCATCCTCTAGTAAGTCTCATCCTCTAGTAAACCTCATCCTCTAGTAAATCTCATCCTTTAGTAAATTTCATCCTCTAGTAAATCTCCTCCTCTAGTAAATCTCATCCTTTAGTAAATCTCATCCTTTAGTAAATCTCCTCCTCTAGTAAATCTCATTCTCTAGCAAAATCTCGTCCTCTAGCAAAATCTCCTCCTCTAGCAAAATCCCGTCCTCTAGCAAAATCTCGTCCTCTAGCAGAATCTCGTCCTCTAGCAAACCAAAGGCAATTCTTTTTTAATCCTCCAAAATTGCAGAACACGTGCTAACACCAGCGTATTTGTAAAGCTGTCAAAAGTTATGATTAATGCTAGTTTCAAATGTAGTTTTGATGGGTGCGTTGACAGTCGGTGAATCAATATTTTTAGAGTAATTGGCACGATAAAAAGAAGATGATGTATTAACCAGGGCGATCAGGTCGCGTTTCGGGCAGCTTGCTCTCATTTAGGCGGGCTTTATTAGCGGGAAAAATTGCATAACGTACGAATCACCTGGTTATAAATAATCCAGCTTCATGGAAACTTTCCTAGGGCATTCAGAAAAAATATAAAGGTGTCTCGGCATATTCTTTTCATAAATCCATTGGTCTAGACGTTTTTACGCTTCGTGACGAAAATAACATGACAACGTTTGCCCACGAGCAAAGAACCATCGTAAAATTTAATTTGATGTTGGTACGACGATGTTTATGTTTCCGAACTTTTGCTCTTTTGTCTATTTTTTATTTGTGCTACGCCTTCCTTCCATTGTTCCATCATTCAGGTCGTAAATCTGGTATTTTTAAACCAAACGCCAGCGATTCTTTTTCACAAAATCAACTTCATTTATGAAGATTTATACTCCTCTCTAACAACGTTCATTTATAAATTTTCTTTATTTCACCCTAAGCTCTAACACTAACGGTACAGTATATTTGCAGCTGTCTTGCACATACAACAGAATGCAGTTTATTATTTCTAATCAGTGAAGTGTTTGTTTATGGCGCAAAGTGGTGAAAAACCTCCTTAGTATAATAAATGCGCCCGCATAAACCAGCAAAATAGCTCAGTAGCTTTGCGCCTTTGTGATGTTGCATTCTTCAAAGTCTCTTTTACGTAGTGAGTCAGTGTTTGTGTTCGTCCAGTACCTCATAGATAGTAATCCTTCAGCCTTTCTCACACCTGCTAATACGTGCCAAATGTTTTGCTAAACCCTCGAAGGACTGAATCAGATACTCTTCCATAAATTCCTTTTATTTCAGTAACCCGTGGAAGCGGTACAATCGACCAATCCGTAACCAATCACAAAACATAAACGATGCTACAAACACTATTTGATAGGTCAATCTAAACCTGAACTCTCAATATTAAACCTGAGTGGCTAATATTTTCTTGTTATGCGGTTTTTAAAATTTCCGTTTAGACTATGTACAAATGGATTAATTTACCACCGGAAGCAACCTGGCAAGAGTTCTCCACGCTCTTCGTAGAGAAATATAAATGTGTTACTCACTCGCTCGTCGATAAGGAAGTTAAGCCCGTCATTTATCGTAATATACCATCTGTGCCCATCGGAGGAAAAGGGTTTGGCGTAGACTTTGCTCCCCAAACTATCTATTCATCATTTTATGTCCAATCACGTAAAGGTAAATATAAGGTTGGAAATAAAAATGGTTGGAAACAGTTTAGGAATCAAATTTAGAAAAGAAATTGGGAAAAGAAATTGGGAAAAGAAATTGAGAAAAGAAATTGAGAAAAGAAATTGAGAAAAGAAATTGAGAAAAGAAATTGAGAAAAGAAATTGAGAAAAGATATTGTAAAAAGAAATTGGAAAAAGAAATTGAGAAAAGAAATTGAGAAAAGAAATTGAGAAAAGAAATTGAGAAAAGAAATTGAGAAAAGATATTGTGAAAAGAAATTGGGAAAAGAAATTGAGAACAAAAATTGAGAAATGAAATTGAGAAAAAAAATTGAGAAAAGAAATTAAAAACAAATTAGAAAAGAAATCGAAAGAGAGTGTTAAAAAAGATGAGAAAAATCTAAAAAATTCAACCTAACGAGAAGATCAAGTTACTTGATGAATGGTATTTGATTCTCACGTCTCAAATTATTACAGTAAATGATTAGAAGCATCCCCGTGCCAATAATTTTATAGCTATTAGAATAGTTGGCATATGTCCATACTATAATGTAGATGCGTATCGATAAAACTTGGATTCTAATTCCCCGATTTCTTTAAATCCTGGGGCCATTGGTCATGATCGTTTTCCCTTCATGGGTCATAAATTTACATGAACCGAATTAAAACAGGCATACATCAAATCAAAACTTTCACAAACCATGAAATATAGGCATATGACGAAGAGGTTTTTCGCCTTGGAAACCCACAGGCTTCATCCGACAATATTTTTTCGCGGTGACAGTTTTTATGAAGATTCATGGCTAAACGATATTTCTTGCATGTAATTAGTAAAAATAGGCACGGAAATTTGGATAGATATCAAGTCTCGGACTATAAACGCGTTGTGGTCGGGTTGCACACCTTATAGTTTTTTTTTAAGATTGCACGCGAAACCACACAAGAAGATTGTCTCACTTTAACTTTGTCTTCACAAAGACCTCTCTACAGGATACTGCGGAAGTTTTGTCAAAGGATTGTTCTATTTGTGTGGAATAGTTTAAAAGGCCGTCCACCACCAATAAATTTTTCTGAGAGGCTTCGGTGGCTAAATTTAACTTTTCACTGTGAAATATGTCTTCACTGTGATGGGCTCATTTCCAGGTCCATAAAAATTATGTCACTGTTTGATTTTTAAATAGATTACTTTACATTTTTAAAATCTATTACACTTTTAAATCTATTACACTTTGAAATCTATTACACTTTGAAATCTATTACACTTTGAAATCTATTACACTTTTAAATCTATTACACCTTTAAATCTATTACACCTTTAAATTTATTACACCTTCAGATCTATTAAACCTTCAAATCTATTACACCTTCAAATATATGATACCTTAAAATCTATATACCTTCAAATCTATATACCTTCACATCTAATACACTTTCAAATGTATTACACCTTCAAATCTATATACCTTCACATCTAATACACCTTCAAATCTATTACACCTTCAAATATACATACCTTCACATCTAATACACCTTCAAATCTATTACACCTTCAAACCTATTACACCTTCAAATCTATTACATTTTTAAATCCATAAAATTTTCAAAATACATACAATTTCAAATAAATTTCATTTTGAAAAAAGTTACAGTATCAAAAAAGTTACATTTTATGATTGTAATTTTGCCGATTCCATATTGATTGTTCCGACTAGTCAAGGAGAACAGTATCTAAGCCCTAGGCTGGTTCGACGAACAGTTCAGGACAACCTTCCTTTTCAGCCTACAAATTGAAACTTTCAGAATGCTGAACATTCGAGCTATGGAATAATCTCTGAAATTTAATACGAATGACCAAAAAATATTTTTAGATAATACGCCTAAAGTTGTTGGATGTTGTCCAAGGCACCGCAATTAATCATAATTTAGCTTGAGGTAGAAGAGGTAGCGTAGTTAATTAAATTGCTGGTTATCACAAACGATGCACAGATTAATTTAAACATTAAAACTAATGATGATAATAATAACCAAAATATTTAGATAGAGGAAAGTTAGTAACAAAAATAAATAATAATATCCTAATCAGATCGAGAAAATTTTGCCAGAGAAATAACGAACCTTCCATGGCCCTGGCAGAAATTTAACAACAGCCCCATGTTGACATTAAGGTTACTTTGGGAACATGTAAGAAACATTTTTCTTCTCCTTCTAGCTGAAATCAAAATGCCGAGCGGAAACGTAGACAAACCTAGGATTGAAGATAACCATGACGGCACCGTCAGCATTAGGTACGACCCCAAAGAAGAAGGTCTTCACGAACTTTCGGTCAAGTACGACGGCGAACATGTCCAGGGTTCCCCCTTCAAATTCCACGTGGACTCCATCAGCTCCGGGTACGTGACAGCTTATGGCACGGGTCTAACCCATGGCGTCAGTGGAGAACCCAGCAACTTCACGATCTCCACCAAAGGTGCTGGAGCTGGAGGGTTATCCATGGCAGTGGAAGGTCCCAGCAAGGCCGAAATAAGCTGCCACGACAACAAAGACGGCACCGTTTCTGTATCTTATCTCCCAACAGCCCCCGGGGAATACAAGATCTCCGTCAAATTTGGAGACAAACACATCAAAGGTTCCCCATACAATGCCAAGATCACCGGAGAAGGCCGCAAGCGCAACCAGATCTCCGTTGGTTCCTGCAGCGAAGTCTCCTTGCCAGGGAAAATTTCCGACGCTGATATCCGCTCCTTGAACGCGTGCATCCAAGCACCAAGCGGCCTGGAAGAACCTTGTTTCTTGAAGCGTTTGCCTACTGGAAACATTGGCATTTCCTTCACCCCCAGGGAGATCGGCGAACATGTGGTGTCCGTCAAGAAGCAAGGGAAGCACATCACTAACTCACCTTTCAAGATCAACGTTTGCTACAACGAAGTTGGTGACGCTAAGAAGGTTAAGGTTTCCGGAACCGCTCTCAAGGAGGGAAAGACCCATGTAGATAACACCTTCAGCGTTGACACTAGGAATGCTGGTGAGTTTCCTCTTTAGATTCTTTCCCCTTTTGATTCTTTTCTCTTTTGATTCGTTCCTCTTATGATTCTTACCTCTTTTGATTCTTTCCTCTTTTGATTGTTTTCTCTTTTGATTCTTTTCTCTTTTGATTCGTTCCTCGTATGATTATTTCCTCTTTTGATTCTTTCCTCTTTTGATTATTTCCTCTTTTGATTCTTTCCTCTTTTGATTCCTCTCTCTAGTGATTCTTTCCAATTTTGATTTCTCCTCCTGTTGATTCTTTCCTCTTTTGATTCCTCTCTTTGGCGATTCTTTGCAATTTTGATTCCTACCTCTGTCGATTATTTTCTCTTTTGATTCATTCCTCGGTTCATACTTTCCTCTGGTAATTCTTTCCTCTTTGGATTCCTTCCTCTGCTGATCCTTTTTCTGGGGACTCTTTCCTGCGGTGACTATCCTCTGGTGATTCTTTCCTCAGGTGATTTTTTCCTCTGGTGATTCTTTCCTCTTTTGATTCTTCCCTCATTCAATTCTCTCCTTTTTTATCCGTCTTTCTTGAATTTTGAATATCTTCATTTTTCATCTTCAGATTACCTCACTAATTACACTTGTTCCTCACAGGTTTTGGCGGTTTGTCCCTCTCCATCGAGGGTCCAAGCAAAGCCGAGATCCAATGCGCCGACAAAGATGACGGCACCCTGAACATTTCCTACAAGCCCACGGAACCCGGATACTACATCATCAACCTTAAGTTCGCCGACCATCACGTAGATGGCTCTCCCTTCACGGTGAAAGTCGCTGGAGAAGGTTCCAACCGTCAGCGCGAGAAGATCCAGAAGCAGCGCGAAGCCGTGCCCATCACCCAAGTGGGAAGCCAGTGCAAGCTGACCTTCAAAATGCCAGGCATCACCTCCTTCGACCTGAGCTCCAGCGTTATGTCACCAGGAGGCGTCCTGGAAGACGCCGTCATCAACGAGGTTTCGGACGGCCTCTACGCTGTCCACTTCGTGCCCAAGGAGTTGGGTGTACATACCGTTTCCGTTAGATATAAGGGCATCCATATTCCCGGTAAGTCAAAATAGATAATCGCCTCAGATAACTAAAAGACAAAGAATGCCTAAATATTTAGGTTACGCGTAAAACTGATCCTCCAATTACCTGCCATCACCAAGAATACAAAACTTGTTATTTAAGGTTATCTTTTTCTCAATAATAGACTTCCCGTAAAAGATCGCTGTTTCGTCATTAGATATTTTACTCCACCCTTTCTCTGACTGCTTGTCATCGAAAACTCTTCCCAGTATGTACCTATAAGATGTCCGTTCTTCTCAGAATATGTAGGATGTCCATTCTTCTCAGAATATGTAGGATGTCCATTTTTCTCAGAATATATAGGATGTCCATTCTTCTCAGAATATGTAGGATGTCCATCCTTCTCAGAATATGCAGGATGTCCACTCTTCTCAGAATATGTAGGATGTCCATTCTTCTCAGAATATGTAGGATGTCCGTTCTTCTCGGAATATGTAGGATGTCCGTTCTTCTCAGAATATGTAGGATGTTCATTCTTCTCAGAATATGTAGGATGTCCATTCTTCTCAGAATATGTAGGATGGCCATTCTTCTCAGATGCGTAGTTACCCAAAGCTCATTACCCAGAATCCACTGCCGTACAGAACAGTACAGATGCATTAATTGCCTATTCATATATTTCCAGTTTGGTTTCCCTAGATGGTGCCTTTGGTGAGATTACCCCGTGTAACTCAAATGCACTTTTGTTGATTCTGACTAAGCATACACTCCATTTTCATCTCCTCGTCATTGTTATCAGACAACATAACACCCAGTTAGCACACCATAACACTCAGGAAGCAGAACGCTCGCACTCCATCCAACTCAGAATATACATCCTACATCTTTACGGTTAAGTCATTATTTCTTTGGCATTGTTAACCTAAACACCAGTGAAAAGCAATACCCCAATCTTTCCCCAAATAGCCAAATGATCCCAGAAACCATATCATTTTCTAGTCAACTTTGAGGAGCTGTACCTCCCTTTGAGTTCACTTTCGACAAGGGAACTTTTTTACTTCTTTTGGTAAATAGCATAAGTGGTCTAAAGGAACTATGAATCAGCCAGTATCTTTAAATATATCCATTCGTTCCATTTTTTGGGTTCAAATGCATGAATGAAGCTTCAACCAGACCGTTAAGCTATTAAGTTGTACAGGCGCTCCATTATCCTCTAATGATCAGGCATGACGTTAAAGTAGGACAAACATCAAATTCATTATGAGTTGGGTATTTATTATGAAATTAAATACTCTTCAAAATTAGACTCTCATTATGAAATTAGTGACTCATAATGAAGCCCGAGACTCGAAGACAGATACTCGAAGCCAGAGACTCGAAGCCAGAGACTCGTAATGAAGCTAGATAATAAAAATGAAGTTTGGTCTTCTAAAGCTACTGACTTATAATGAAGTATGATACTCATACTGAGGCTAGATATTTATGACAAAAGGAGGAATAGAAGTTCAACTTTCTAAATAAACTTATTTCTAATCAACTTCTTTTCTTGTTTATCAGGCTCTCCATTCCAGTTCACCGTTGGTCCTCTGAAAGACCACGGTGCTCACTTAGTTAAAGCTGGAGGTGTAGGTTTGGAACGCGGTGAACAAGGAGAAAACAATGAGTTCAACGTTTGGACGCGTGAGGCCGGAAGTGGACAACTTGCCATTTCGGTTGAAGGTCCTAGCAAAGCGGAGATCATCTTCACCGACCGCAAAGATGGGTCTTGCGACGTTGGGTACAAAGTATCCGAACCTGGTAAGTCTTATTCTTTCTTGGCATGTCTTTACAGAACATGGTACAAAACTGTTGGTTAAGATGAATAACTTTCCAACCAAGGCTATCTCAACCATTAATAGTTACGGTCCCAAACAAACTCCCCAACCAGCCAATTATTAAAACTCCAACCATTAAAATTTCAACCATTAAAACTCCAACCATTAACACTCTAACTGTTAAACTCCAACCATTAAAACTTCAACCATTCAAACTCCAACCATTAAAATTTCAACCGTTAAAATTCCAACCATTAACACTCTAACTGTTAAACTCCAACCATTAAAACTTTAACCATTAAAACTTTAACCATTAAAACTCCAACCATTAAAATTTCAACCATTAAAATTTCAACCGTTAAAATTCCAACCATTAGCACTCTAACTGTTAAACTCCAACCATTAAAACTTTAACCATTAAAACTCCAACCATTAAAATTTCAACCATTAAAATTTCAACCGTTAAAATTCCAACCATTAGCACTCTAACTGTTAAACTCCTACCATTAAAACTTGAACCATTAAAACTCCAACCATTAACGCTCCAGCCATTAAAATTCCAACCATTAACACTCCAACCATTAAAATTCCAACCATTAAAACACCAACCAATAAAACACCAACCAATAAAACACCAACCAATAAAACACCAACCAGTAAAGCTCAAACCATTGAAACTTTACAATTTCAATGGTGTAAACAAAACTTCTATCCAAAAACTCCAATAAATAGAACTCCAAACAATAAAATTCCAACCAATAAGATGTCAACCAATATGGTTCCCAACCAATAAGCTCCCAAACCAATAATGTCCTAAACCAATAAGGTCCCAAACCAATAAGGTCCTAAACCAATAAGGCCCTAAACCAATAACGTCCGAAACCAATAAGGTCCCAAACCAATAAGGTTTGAACCAATATGCTTCCAACCAATATGCTCTCAACCAATATGGTCCCAACCAATATGGCCCCAACCAATATGGCCCCAACAAATATGGTCCCAACCAAAAAGGTCCCAAGCCAATAAGGTCCCAAAAAATAAGGTCCCAACCAATAAGGTTCCAACCAATAAGGTCCCAACCAATATGGTCCCAACCAATAAGGTCCCAACAAGTCGCCCATGGAACTATCGCAATCCCCAAAAAAGATACTCCTATACCCTACATTCCCAAAGCGTGAACGGTTCCAATAAGCACCTATTTACTAACACGAAACCAATCCTTGGCCCGGCGCCAAGTGAGAATTTTGCAGAATGTTCAGAACTGTAGCGCTGTGACAAAAAAATAGCCTCAAGGTAATACTCGCGTTAAATTTAGAAAATTGAATCACATATTAATGGTCAGTGAGATATTTTTCAAGCAGCGGCCTGTGCGGCCATTGTGAGCAGCGAACTGTTTTTGTTTGGGTTAATGATTTCTTTTCCAAAATAGATATTGATACAATGAACATGTACAAGGTGTGCCAAGAAATACCTTTTAGTCCGATAGATCCGCCTGATGTGGATGAAGGTTTTGTTTTCCCTGTGTTTTCCGACGTTGAATAACGTTTGGTTTTCTGGCAGGTGAATATCGTATCGGGTTGAAATTCAACGATGAACATGTGCCTGACTCTCCATTCAAAGTCTACATTTCTCCCGCCGTTGGAGATGCGCATCTCTTGGAAGTGTCTCAGTTCCCTGATGGTTGCGTCCAAGCGGACAAACCAGCACAGTTCATAGTGCGCAGCAATGGAGCCAAAGGCTGTCTTGATGGCAAGGTTAGTACTCATCGTTTGCTTTATGGCGTCGGCTTAGGTTTGAATTTTGCAGCTTGTGAGCCCGTCGGGACTTGAAGACGATTGCTTCGTCCAACTTATTGACTCAGAGGAATGGTCTGTCAGGTTCATGCCTAGGGAAGATGGCATCCATAAAATCCACGTCAAGTTCAATGGTGTTCACATTCCCGGCTCGCCTTTCAGCATAAGGGTTGGCAAGGATACCGCTGATCCAGCTTGCGTGCACGCGGCTGGAAATGGCCTCAAAGAAGTCAAAACTGGGCACAAGACCGAATTCATTATCGACACGGTCAACGCAGGAGCTGGAACTCTAGCGGTAACCATCGATGGTCCCAGCAAGGTTTCCATGGACTGCACCGATGTGGACGAAGGTTACAAAGTAAGGTACACGCCTCTTGCCCCAGGGGACTATTACATCAGTATTAAGTACAATAACAACCACATCGTAGGGTCGCCGTTCAAGGTCCATTGCGTAGGTAAGATTCTTTAAGGTTTCTCGCTGGTTGGTTGTTGTCATCAATCTTTGCCACTTTTAGGGGAAGCCAGCGTGGACGTAGGAGTCTCCGAAAGCTCGTCTGTGGTCGTCGAAACCGTAGCTAAGGTCGGGAAGGAATTGCACAAGGGCCCTGCCATGCCCATCTTTAAGAGCGATGCTTCCAAGGTGTCATCTAAGGGTATGGGTTTGAAGAAGGCTTACATTGGAAAGCAGAATCAATTTACCATCGCCGCTAACGATGCAGGTGAGTTATTATTTTGGTCTTCTTACAAAGTTGAACCTATCATTTTAATCTTCTTACAATGTTAAATCTAGTATTGGCTCATCTAATCTATTATTTTAAACACCATGTCACTTCTTAAATGCGTGTGAATTCTAAAATGATTTGTCACCTTCCAGGATCTAACATTATGTACGTTGGTGTACATGGTCCAAAAGGACCCTGCGAGGAAGTCTTTATGAAGCACCAAGGTCACAACCAATACAACTGCAGCTACGTCGTCAGGGATAGAGGCGATTACCTCATCATCGTGAAGTGGGGAGACGATCACATCCCAGGATCTCCCTTCAAAGTAGAAGTTTAAGTCGTGACTGTAGTCACACCTTTTCCCCTTTTTCCCGAAATACCTTGACGTGTCATCAAAAGCTGATCATGGAACAAACGAACAATGAGAGAGCAACGTATTATTGTAAATATAACAAAGAACCAGTAGTAATTTTAAGCCACCTGATGATGTCCGTGATCGATCATGGAGTAATGTGAAGTTAGTCATAAGTTTTATTTCATTTTGCATTAAATTTGTGCCTTATTATATCATAATTCGTATTATATAATATATATGACATATATATCTTATATAAGTATTCTCTGACTACCAATATATCATATTTTATTTTATGGGGCGTTTTCTTTGCCAATCTGCAGAGTAGGGTTCCTTGTTATTCTTGAAATAGAAGCCATTGGCCGCGTTCACTCGGCCAAAATGTGAAGTGAAACGCGTTTAAGTTTTAGTGACCAATGGTAGCGTTTCTAAACGTAGCGGACATGCGCAGTAGATGCATATTCTTGAGAAACTTGAAGCGCTTTACACTTCGTTTCGGCTGCGAGCGCCCTCTTTTTGAGCGTATTCCAGAAGCACTTAATAAACATGTTTCAAATTGAAACGCGTTTCAATTAGCTAACTTCACCCTGTTCACGTCCTACATTGCATCAGCTGATTGCATCACGTATGGTTGTTGTATACAAAATAGGATGAAGTTGAAGCAAAGATAGTTCTTGCCAACCTAAGACGTATATTTCTTAGTAAAATCTCCAAATATATGTCAGCAATTGTGAAAAGCTCGAATTTTAACGTTCACCAAAACCACAGACTTAAAACTTAAACGCGTTTCAAACGTGTTTCATTTTACAGTTTGGCCGAGTGAACGCAATCTTTGTCGTTTCTAAATGTAGCGGGCATGCGCAGTAGATTTTTGAAACGTGTTTCAGTTAGCTAACTTCACGTCCTACAAAAGTGACTGAGTGCAGCCATTATCAGTAATAGTGATAATTAATTTTATTTTTTGCTGCTATAAGAAATAAAAGCTAATGTTTTAGATTACTTTACCTTGATTGGAATATTACGCGAACCGCAAGCAGTCGTGGGACAGACAGTCAGCTCTGTGCCGAGCACTTGATAGTATCGCTGTTCGCGCGGAGTTTTTGAGATTACCTTCCTGTCGTTGGTTTTACCACATATATGTGGTTTTACTACTGCTTATTACAAATTCCAGTTGTTGCATAATCTATAGAGGAACATTCCTTATTGCACGATAAAATTATTGTCGTAGTATTATTATAATTTGGTAATAAATTATACAAAATTGTTATATGAGCTTTAATTAGTAAGTATTGTATAGCTATTCAAAAAAATATGATTACTATCAAGATTATTATTATCATTATTATGAGGACAAAAGTAGTATCCCTAATGTTACCTATCGAATAAACCAGGGTACCGCATATCTTAGAATACCTTTTTCTAGCACTTTCACTACATTATTTCCTTTAATTTCCCTATCCTTTTCCGCGATATTTTCTTCTCGTATTTCCACCTTCTATTCTTCCCCTATTCTTAATAATTGTGCAATCTCTCCATCTTTCCATAATTTTAATTTCTTCAGTGATAATTTTCCCTTTTCCCTTTTGGTTCTATTTCTCCCCTTAGTTTAGTTTTAAAAGTTGTCATCACTAGGTAGTAGTCACTTCAAATTTCACATCCTCTTCTTACTTTGATATACCTGATTCTTGTCAGGTTATGAATGTTATTATTATTCCCTTCTATTATTACTAGATCTATTACTGACCTCCTTCCTACTTGGCATTTCTCCAGTTAATTTGCGTACATATTTATATTGAAAAAATGTATGACATTATTGAACATACTGTAACCTATTATCCTGTGCTCATTATTATTTTTTGATATTTGGCGCCATTTAGCGTTTTCGGAACAGCTCAATGAAAATAAATCCAACAAGTTTTGTTTTATGGGTGTAAATAAAAAGTACATTCTTGATAGGATTTTTATTGGTCACTAGGCAACCGGTTTCGCTGGTCACACCAGCATCTTCAGGCCTCTACAGAGACAGATACACATATTGCGAATTAGATCTAAGACAATGAGATTTGAATACAGCTAAATTAAAACAGTTCAAATTAAATTGTAAAGAGAAATTAAATCCTTAAGGGA
>JAWQRP010003921.1:0-12602 GCA_033557875.1 Quadriops clusia
CACGTAGGCGGAAAAATGTGGGACCGCCATCGCCACCACGATTATACCAAAACTCGGCAATATCTCAATCCACATTCTACAAAAGTACAATACATAATTAATAAACAACAATAATTAATAAACAACAATAATGAATAAACAACAATAATGAATAAACAACAATAATTAATAAATAAGCTAGCTAATAAATAAACTTCATCACCTATTATGAAATTCCTTATCGAGACGTACTAAACTAATAAGATTATATAACAATCAAATATAATATTCAACCCGAACTTACTTTTACTTGAATTTTAACCTTTTCCCAATTGTATTGACTCCAAAATTTTCAATGTTTCCTCAACCCAGTACGATTCCTAAATAAATATATAATTCTTGATCCTCTTATTAATTTTAGGTTAGAGAAATGTCAATAATTCTCATAACTGCAAAACGGATAAAAGTTTACAAACTGTTTAAACACCCATCTCTCTCTTACATATCTCGCATCCAACGACCTCGCATCAAACAATTCTCGCGACGTCATCAACTCAACCTCAGCAAGCGCCAACTTCAAACTTTATTCTCATAAGATTCCCATTACTTCACCCCATGACTTTTTTATTACTTTATAATTATATCACATTATCATGTAATGAATTTATAAATTTGCCATCATCGACACAAAAAATAAAAATACAACTAGAATAAAAGGACCAATCAAGAACAACTCGCTTAAATTTATAAATATTTATTTCAAAAAACCAAATAACTTACAAATTAAACAACCTCAGTACATTTTAAATAAATTAAACAGTTTCCAAAAATATGAAGCTTAAAACAGCTCCTGAAACCCTGAATAACCACTGTTATAAAACAGAAGGCAATATAATGGAAAAATTTTGTGGGCGATATTAATATGTTTTTTGTAAATTTCAAACAAGTTTGATATTCGTACGATTTCTTTAATCTCGGCACATTAAAAACGTTAAAAACCCGCGCATCTCTGAATGCCGCGCGTAAATGTAAATACAATACATATATAATATTTAAAATTATTATGTATAATAAGAGTTTGTTGTATATATAATATTAGTTGTTTTATACGAAAAAAGCTAAAATGTAAACACAACAAATTTTTATCGTTAAATATTATGTTTTTGGGTTAAGCAGAGAAACAAGAGTGCTATATACGAGATAGGTACATGTAATTAGGACCTCGGTCCAATAGTGATTGTTACAGAAGAATGAACGCAGTCTCAGCGAAACCCTCCGCAGGCAATTTAATTAAAACAAAAACTAAACTAAACGAACAATAGATCATAACAGATACATTTGTGCAGCGACTTGCGGGGAGTTTGATGCTGAGCTTGCGTTTTACATCAAAAATAGTTCTATAAAAAACATGTTAAATGCCACAGCTCAAACTGCTCTTATTCAGGAGAATAGGATCGAAGGATACGGGGTCGAAGGTGAACGTACACTTGCCGTAGATTCAAATACAACCATTGTACAACAGCAAGAAGATCTTACATCTACAAAGATAATGCTGGGTTAATATCAAGCATAAATATACAAGTATACGGCCATCATTAAAATCTAATTCTTCTCTATAAAAGTAACGAGAAGATTTGAAAAATCATCAACCCCTGCAATTCCTAGAGAAGGTTTGAAGGGGCCGGCCCTTATTGTACCCACTGCAAAACTCGCAACCGCACTTAGCTTAAAAACGGATATAATTATATTGTACCTACGGGCGTAGCATATTAAGGAGCTTATAGCAACATCTTACATACTAAAAAATCTTTGGAAAGAGATAACAATGAATATTACTTCAAAAATGTATACATTTTGTTAATTCGTTTATAATATGACAGGACTAAGACACAGTGATTTATTCGTTCATTAATATTATAATAATATAATATGTATATTTTATTATATTATCAGACACAAAAATAAATTTGGTGTCGGAGAAACTCACAAGTCCCTGCGTCAGACATACAACTAACACGAACACTGGGCGTGGGGATGTGATTATTATATGATATGTCGACCCGAGAGAACGCATTCATACACATGATTTGTACTTTAACTGACTAACAAAGTCGAAATTCATAAGACGAGGTGTCCGTCAACTGGTACGCAGCTGTGGCGCAGGGCAGCAAGTAAAGGCTTGGAATGCAACAGCACAACACGCCCTCTATATTCTACGCATTGCAATCAATCATTCATCGGTTCCCAGAATTTTAGTTTGTCTTTCTGAGCTCGAAACATTCCGCAAAGTAATGCAGTCACTGCTGAAAATATGTTTAACTAAAGCTGTACACTGAATGCTCGGGTTTGGATAACTTATTATTAAATTAAAATGGAACTTCGTTACATTGGAAGACTAGAAAATAAAAACACATTCAATGCGTATCAGATGAAAACGAAGCGTCTCGAACTCGTTCTAATGTCTTTATCGTGCACTTTTCTGATAATTAGTACGTAAACTGAAATTCAAGGAAATTCACGCAACCTTTTCCACTCAACCTGACTATAATATTTATTTATTGCACAACTGCACTAAAACAGTCAAAAACACTTCATTGAAAAAGGGAATCAAAAACTACAATAGCTCACAACCATGTTGCATGTTTATGGTCTAAAGATATTTAAATATTATGTATATAATAATATATGTATATTGGTTAAGGTGATTGTTAAGGGCCTGCTGCACCAATGCGCGAGTTGCAGACATCTACCCACGCACATATAACATATATGCGTCAATTGCGTTTCAGTAAAACTATAGTAAAATTAAGTAACAATGTCGTCAGCGATGCGCAAACAGCTAGACCTGTTTACGCGACAGCCAAAATACATTGCAACATTCAACTTAATCTATACTATTTCTAGAAAAAAATAAGGGCTAAAAAAATAAAACGCAAAATAATACATAAAGAAAACTAGACGTGAAGCCGTAGGGGCTCCACATGTGGAATGATTAATTAACAATTCCTCACTCCAATACTGACTGAGAATACTTATTGCTAGTGAATCTTGGTGAGATATTATTCAATACTAACTGAAATCTGAGAATTAAAATTTTTAGTCATGTATATGTAAATATGGCAAAAAGTACTGGTATACGAGTATCTAAAACACTTTGTACACACACTAAGACTGTGATTGTAAAAATTATCAAAAATCTCAAAAATCTATCACATTGAGAATATATTGTAAATTTTAAATTTAAAAACGAATTATTTCAGATATAAAAACCAGCTACAGTCAAATCTCCGCATAGGACGTGCCTTAATGTAAAATTCGTGCTGGTGATTTGAGTATAGCATGGGAAAAAAAGATAAAAATATAAAAACTTTTTTTAATTAATAAGTGAGCAAATGCTAGATGAAGTACTATTTCATAATATAGTAATCCTAATAAATGTACAATAATGATACATAATGAATATGCTTCCAAACGCTCAACTTCAAAGCCCTTAGAAAGAGTAAAAATTACTAAAGCAGTAATTCACTTGTATAAAAATTATTGAAAAATTAGCATAAATCACTAGAAAAATATTGTAAATAAAATTAGACTAGAATTTTTACACGCTTTACTAGGAAATTAAAGATTAATTCTAAAAGGTTTTTTTTGAGAATATGATGTAAATATGAATAATGTGCAGTTTATTAGGCAACGCTTAGGCCTGAGCAAAGTGGAATTTGTGGCTCTTAATACTTATTTATAATACAGTACAACAACAGTTATTTTTGTAAAGATTTAACAATTTTTTTTTTTCATTATATATTACAAACAAATTTAGTAAATATGTTCAGAAAGGAAAACGTTAGTTTTATATCGAAACAAAAGTCAAAAAATAGGTATTTTAATATTAAGATATGTAGATATGTACTTTGAATTATATTGAGTAATTTTGTAATTTATATTTAACTGCTGCTCGATTTCATGAAAACAAAATATTTTCTTCAAAATGTTTTAAAAAATTTATTACAAAAAAAAGTAACTCAAAGGGTAATTTTAAAATGTTGGGTCGTTTTGAAGTAATCCTTACGAGTGTTCAATATTACGAGTGTTCAATATTTAGGTCCATTTTATGAAATAAGTTTGGAAACATGTATTACTTGTGTGGATAAATATTGAAAAAAAAATATTTGGCTTATATTTAATAATTTTCAAAAGTGTAGATAAAATAAAAGAGAAAATATTTTGCTTTCATGAGGATCAGTATTTAAAATAAGACATAAGTGTTTAAAATTAGCTATTAATATTTAAAAGAAGCTATCAGTATTTAAAAGAAGCTATCAGTATTTAAAAGAAGCTATCAGTATTTAAAATAAGCTACCAGTATTTAAAATAATCCATCAAAATTTTGTGTATAAAAAATATTGACGTGACGTATATTATTTCAATTAAATTTTATTTTTTTTTATTATTGTTGTCATAATTATTTATGTAAAGAATATTTGATTGACACAGTAAAAATGATTGTAATTTCTATTTTTGATTTAAGCATCTACCCTTCGTTTTAATATTATGTATGGCACTTAGAAAATCAGTTCAAGTAACTAGGAATAATTTTGAAACGCTACCTTTGGTTTTTACCCTGATTTACACAGGTAATACATTGACTAAATTTGAATCTAGCTAAAAGAAAGGCAAACGCTAAGAACTAGGTAATTTTGCAGAAAAACTTTCATCTCTGCCGAGAACAATTACATCTCTCCAAATGTAGAAGACGTGATTTTTTGGAGTTTAGGGAGTGATATGTTCTAGCTAGTTTAATGCATCAGCAGAAATACATTAGAGAAACAATAAAAATAACTTTAGTGTCCAAAGCAAAGTTTAGGTGCTAATGAGATTGATTTTAGGCAGAGTTAGAAAAGTTTTTGGAAATCGATTTTTGCCACAAGCAATTTTCATCAGTTCATTTATTATTTATTGCATTCTGAAATTTCATTAAATGTAGTTTGAAAATTTCATTAAATGTAGTTTGAAAATTTCATTAAATGTATTTCCTGATTTTATCAAAAATTTACAATTCAAATTTCATCAAATGTTCTTCCAAATTGTAATTAAGTGTATTTTTTAAAGTTCAATAAACATACTTCCAAATTGCTTTTTATATTGTGTGAATAACAAACTTCATCAGGTTCCTAACAATTGTATAACTTTCGCGTAACCATTAAGCAATGTAAATTTGAATATAAAATATATCAGAGCTTTAATATTTGGTGTAACTTTTGTTTAATAAATGTCATATAAAAATATTTATTGTACAGGCCAAGAATTTTATCCTTTGCAATTGTTTACATCATAATTTTTTTTAAAAACGAACTAAATTGTAAATTGTAAAAAGGAGTTGTAAAAAGATTTGAAATAAAAATGTTCCTATAATTCAAATTAAATATATATGTAAAAGTATAGCATAATGGTTCCAAGGGGCTTTGAAGCGAATGAAACTGAATTTAATAAACATAAAAGTTTAAGAATGAATTTATGTCAAAATTGTCAAATTGTGAGATTCGTCACATCACATATAT
This sequence comes from Quadriops clusia, assembly GCA_033557875.1. Lineage (NCBI taxonomy): Eukaryota > Metazoa > Arthropoda > Insecta > Coleoptera > Hydrophilidae > Quadriops > Quadriops clusia. Next base: position 5,535 of record JAWQRP010003921.1, read on the forward strand.
ATACTTTTAAAGAACAATCCTTCTTGAACCATAAATAGTGTATATATAAGATACGCATAAATATATACATAAACAATCTGCTTAAAATTGATTTTTTTGGGTTTTTTAATTCAATTTTTATATACATATAATTTTAAAAACTCTTGTGTGTAACCGACCGGGGCCGCTGAAAAACAAACGGCCCACAAGGCCGCACACAAAATAACAACGACAGACTAAGGTCACAACTTATCCTGAAGAATCTATTATCACAGGCATTGGTTTTTTCCATGGGGGCTCATCCGAAACGGACCCGCACACAGAGATTTTCAAAGAAGAACACACACACTCAATTATAACGTGGAATTTTGTGGCAACCTTCAGATTGTTAATTACGGAATCACAAGCAATTTTACCGTTAGGCTGCAACCTTAGGACCTAACCTAGATGGCACTGTTCGCGGTTTGACCACGAGGAAACGCTAACCAACCTGAGTACGTAAGTAAAACACATACACACACACCCTAACACAAACTTATCCAAAAATTCTCAACTTATCGTGAGCAAAAAATGACCTTCAAACTAAAATTATCTTAAAAGTTCTAATATCTTAATTAGTTTTCCGTTAGTTCCCAATAAAAATGACTAGTTATACAATTCAATTATGTAAATAAATATAACTGAATTTTATCGCTTAAAAAATAATTTTAATTCTTAAATTTAAATGCTGCAAAATTAAGTAAAAAGACTAGCATTAACTTAACTTCAAATCCCTCTAAACTTTCTGTTAGTATTTTAAATAAAGGATGACTGGTTTGTATTCAGTAGGTGTAGGTGACTAATTAAGATATTAAGAAGGGAAATAAATAGAAACGTAAGGGCACCCAGATAGTTGAGAATTTTTGATCGTAAAAGTAAATATAGTTAACAAACAACAGCAATATTTTCAAAAATTTGTGCAAAGGAAAACGATAAAAAAATTGGCACTTTCAGCTCTCAAACACACATGTACAAGTTAATTTACTAATTGACGTTGATTTAAATAAGGAAACGAACTAAAATTCGTAACTACTAACATAAAAAAATAACAGTTGTAGGAACCATATTTCGCCAGCTGCAAAAATAATTTTGAAACTTCAAAGTAAAACAATAAAAACGATAAAAAACAATAAAAAATATATCTAAACTTGCAGTATATATATACGTATGTGTTAAATAAACTTTGGATATACTCTCCTAACTCTAAAAAATGCATTACTTTGCAATATTTAAAAAATTAGAATATATTATTTATATCATACTTGTAAAAATAAGTTTTATACTAAAAGTAAAAATCAGTTCTGTAAGAAAAATTAGAATAAAATAAAAAAAGTGCGAGATCATACTACTGAATATGGTAAGCTCTACAGGATGTACAGGGTGTTAAGCACCAGCACGTGGTGGTTGTTCTTGGCAAGGGTCACAACATAGCCCTCTGAAGTTATCTTCAATCCGCAACAACGTGAGACCTGGAAACCAAAGAAAAATACAAATAAAATAAATTAAAAAAAAATGACTTTGAATAAAATAACTAAATACAAAATAACTGAATATAAAATAACTAAACTAACTAAAAATAAGAGAGGCAAAAATAATCTTACCTTAACATACGGACACTCAAACTCAGAAATTAAGGGACCTTCACGAGAAAATACTGCAACATGGAAACGATTTCCGTGACTGTCTCCAATGAGTACATCTCCGGCATCGGAAATGTCAATGCCATTGGGGTAGCTAGTAACATTTTGCCAGCCAATTCTACGAATGAATTGGCCTTCCTCACTGAACACTACGACGTTATGTCCTTTAAAGTCACACACGTAGAATTCTTTGCCTAAAATAAAACATCAAATTAGCATACACTAGAAAGCTTGAATATTCCAGGACAAACCATGTATAGCAATATCAGAGGGTTCCCTCATGTAATCGCTGCAATCGAACCAGCGAAGCAAGTCGCCACTTTCTGCGATTACGAAAACAGTAGGGCTGACGCTGTCAACGGCAACTATTTCGCCTGTAGAGGTAACAGCCAATCCTGCTACAATGTCGATGTAGCGAATAGCAATTTTCTTGAGGAAATGACCATTACGGGTGAAAATTTGCATTCGTGATCTCTCATTTCCACGATCGCAAACGACGTATTTTCCAGTAGTACGAACCACTGCTACTTTGCGGGGGTACCACAGTTGTCCCTCATCTTTACCGGCTATGCCAAACTGGAATTTAAATGTTCCAGTCTTCTCGAATACCTGAAATAATTTTAATGAAATAAGTGATGATTATCATATTATTTTCTTATTATTATATTCATTGATGATTTTATTAGTAGATTATTAAGTAACTCTATTTAATAAATTCGCAATGACCAGCTTTGTAATTCTAAACAAAACAAAGGCCTTTACCGGCTTTTAAAATAAAATATACGATGTAACCCTCACAAATATATCCTGAAGGTGCGTAAAATAATTAACGCAAAATATCTTAATAATTTTAAATGATAAACTTTAGTTAAATAAATTTTTAATTTTAATACAAATCAGAATAATAACCAAGTAAAAAAGAAAATATTCTGATAAAAAAAAAAACATATTTTATGGTATGGTTTACTGCATTTATGAGTTCACATTTAATTTTTTTTTTAAATATAAAATAAAATTAACTCTGCCCCACTAAGAGTTTGAACATCACTTCTGCTGAAGCGCTATGTTTTGGACAAGCATACCTGCCATTAGGTCACTTTTAAATTGTAATAAGTATTATACCAATGTTCGTTGCATATATTGAAAAAAATACAGTAAATCTTGCGAGAAGCGGAACGTTACAGGACTGACCTAAAATTCTGTCCTTGACAGGTTTTCTGCATTAGCAGGTTTTATTATAATTTGCAAAAAAAAAATAAATGGTGTATATACCGTATTTTACCGACTATATGACTTTACAGACTATAAGACGCACCTTAATTTTTAAGCAATTTAAAAAAAAATAACATTTCAACCATATTTATTACTCCCTCTGTCCGAATATAAGAGTCCCATTTTAATACAAATTTGTGTATAAAATGAGACTCTTATATTCGGACAGAGGGAGTATTAGATTTCAAAGCCAAATTAAAAATATCTTAGTTTACATAACCGAACGGGCCTTTAAAATCCTAGAAAATCATCATCTGAACTTTCTTCTTCTTCCTCTTCATCGTCTTCGTTATCCTCTTCATATATAAGATGGTCTTCACTGCCATCGAGAGCGTTATTTATGCCGCACTTCTTGAAAGATTTAACAATAATATCTTCTCTCACTCTAGACCACGACTTTTTTATCCACTGACACACTTGTTCGATTGTAGGTCATTTTAAAGCTCCCCTCGGTGTGAATTCATGTTGGGTTTCATCCATCATCCATTTGGTCCATTCCTCTCTCATATACACTTTAAATGGTTTATTTATCGAAACATCAAGGGGTTGCAATTGTGAAGTAAGTCCTCCAGGAACAGTTAGCTCTGTATTTCCCTTACTTAATTTCTCTTTCACAGAATTATTCAAATGACTACTAAACTGATCTAGCACAAGAAGAGAACTCTACTTCAATAAAGCACCTTTTCTTCTCTCCCACACTCTGTTAATCCATAATTTCATACCAGCCTCGTCAATCCAATCCTTGTCTTGTACGTGAACAACAACACCTGGCGGTATTTCAGAAGGTGGTGGCATTGTTTTGCGCTTGAAAATGATCATTGGGATAAGTTTAGTACCGTCAGCACAACATGAAAGGATAACAGTACAGTAAAACTTCCCTGAACGGACACTTCCAATAGACGGACATTTCTCATAAGCGGACGATTTTAATTTCCCCTTCATAATTTCTAACTTTTCTTTAGTTTATTACTTCTGATAACCGGACATTCCCATAAGCGGACACGGACAGAGATTTTACCAATACTTTTACGTAAAATCTTCTAACACGCGGACAGTAGGGCAAACACCGGGCTGTTTTTACGAACGAAAGATAACTGTCGTTTGTAAAAGTGGGCCTATAAGAGAAAGTATATCTGCACAAACAAATATTGATCATGAAAGAAAGGAGAACTAACATTAACTCCATTGGTCGATTGCCTTTACATTCTGTTGCCAAGAGATCGTATTCCCGCCAATTTAATGTACCGTGTGCACAAAACTGCGCAGTAGACGATCGCGCAGCCTTCGCTCAGCTCGCATCTTAAGTTCTGGCTCGTAACTCAAGGAAAAAACTTGACTCGTATCTCAAGGTACCCACTGTATTTTTAATTCAGTTAACGTTCTCGTTTGAAACTGTCAACATGTCTTCAAAAAGAAAAGTGCTCACGGTTAAAGAAAAAGTAGAATACACGCGAGTGAACGTGAAAAATTGAGTGTCCGTGATCTTGGAAAGAAATTTAAAATTGGAAAAACGTGTGTTGCTGAAATTATAAGAAATAAAAAAATTATTCTTCAAAAATGGATAGAACATGGAAACGATAATTCAAAAAAGACATTTAAAGCAGAAGGGGGGTTGGTGATTGATCAAGCTACATATGAGTGGCTGTGCCGAGCGCGATCTAACAACATACCGATTTCTGGACCATTAATACGGGAAAAAGCAATGGAAGTTGCAAAAAGTTTGAAAATTGACAATTTTAAAGCTAGCGGCGGTTGGCTGGACAAATTCAAGGCGAGGCATGGCATAAAATACAAAATCTTAAGCGGAGAAGATGCTTCCGTTGATTGTTCTGTTGTTACTGATTGGACATCGAAAGTAAAGGAGCTTTGCACTAGATATTCGCCTAAAGACATTTACAACTGCGACGAGACCGCCCTATTTTTTCGAGCATTACCGGATAAAACTATGGCACTGAAAGGAGAGACTTGTAAGGGAGGAAAAATCTCGAAGGAACGTATCACAATTTTTTTATGCACAAACATGGAGGGTGAGTTTGAAATTCCACTTCTGATAGGAAAAGCCAGAAAGCCCAGATGCTGTAAAGGAGTCGATTTAAACATTTTTAAGGTGGAATGGCAAGCAAATAAGAAAGCGTGGATGACCCGCCAAATTATGTCAGAATGGCTGATTAATTTTAATATCAGAATGCAGCGACAGGGAAGAAATGTTATTTTATTTATGGATAATGCCGCGTCACACCCAAATTTAGAGCTGTCAAACATTAAAACTGTTTTTCTCCCACCAAATACGACCGCCTCCTGTCAGCCTTTGGACCAAGGAATTATTAAAAACTTTAAAGTTCACTATCGCAAATGCATTTTACGGCACATTTTGGTCCACATAGACAAGTCAACTTCGGTCAATGATTTGTCTAACAAAATTAATGTTTTAGACGCACTACAGTGGATATGTTCGTCCATTACAAATATCACAAAAGAAACAGTCACGAACTGTTTCATTAAATGCGGCTTTTCAGCGAATTCTGACACCCCAACCCAAAACTCTCCAACTGAAATTGAAGAACAGGACTTAGCTCCACTCATGGAAGCACTTCAATTCGGCGCGGCATCCAGTGAATCCTACGTATCTATTGACAAGCACACATCAACAGAAGATACATCACTTCAAATTGATGAAATTATTGCGGATTTGAACACACATGGTGAAAAACAAGATGGGGAAGAAGATGAAGAAGAACAGAGTGGAAATAGCTCAAGTATGTAAAACATAATTTGCACCCCTATTGGTATATATATGAGCATAATGCTTTTATTCTCACTAATTTTCTAATTTTATTTATTTTTAGCACATGTTGAGCAAATTAATAGTAAGGTAGCATTGTCATACCTTAACTCCTTGCTTCATTTCTACATGACAAAAAGCGATCCCTCAGAATTGGAAACAGTAATAAATTTAAAAGAGAATTTGGAAAAAAAAATTGCCGAAGAAAAAACTGTTCAAAAAAAAATTACTGATTATTTTATGTAAACATGTTAGTGTTCATCTTGTAAGTCTCTTTTGTTTTTCTTTTTATGTATTACATACATACATACATAATACATTCTTACATATGCATCCATTGAATAAAAATATATGTTGTACGTACAACGTACATAGCTTACAAGCTAATGTACAGGTACATTTTTCATTGTTTCCCTCACCCTGTGTTTCTAACCAGCGGACACTTCTGATAAGCGGACAACATTCAATTCCCCACCATTGTCCGCAGGTGAGAAGTTTGACTGTATAGTGCATTTTTTTATGTCCACTTGTATTTATAGTTACAGTTTTAACACCTTTCATGGCAACAGTTCTATTACTTGGCACATCAAACGTCAGAGGAGTTTCGTCCATATTTGCTATTTGGCTTAGTTCCACACTTTTTTTTTCTTATGTTGAATAATAAAGCGATGGAAAGATAATATTTTGTCTTCGTACTCTGGTGGCATTTTATGAGCTATTTTGGTTTTGGTTCGCATGCTAAGTTCATGACGCTTCATAAACCTGTACCACCAACCACTTCCACCCTTAAAATCTGTTAAGTTCCACTGTAGTGCTAACTTACGAGCGTGTATTTGAATCATTTTTGTATTAATTCCAATGCCATTTTGACGATGTTCTTGAATCCATTCCAATATGTCATCTTCTAGTTTTGGCCATTTGCACATTTAGTTTTTCTCATTTTTATCAGTTTTTCTTTATTGGCTTGCCAATCGTGAATAGTTTTTTCTGTTTATAAAGGGCCGAAATGCCGCTCAGCCGCTCTGTTTCCATGTTCTTCTGTATATGCAATTATTTTTAATTTATAGCCCGCATTACATGAATTCCTTTTATTTTTCTCCATTGCGAAACTAGCTACTAACAAAAATATTGTAATGTTACCGATAGCACAAAACACTTTCAATTCAAGTTTAGGTACTAGCACAATGACCCATGATAGTGGAGCGGAAGGGAGACAGCGTTTAGCAAGCTTGTGAATCCCCGCAACTCATGTACGTCGCATCGGTGCACTCACCCGGCTGAAGATAACAGTTTAGCTATGACTGCGAAACTATACTTGAGCAAACACCCACCAACAGGCCTCTAGTGTGTCTCTAG
>JAWQRP010003922.1:0-12601 GCA_033557875.1 Quadriops clusia
GACGTGACTTTGCCTACGAATTCTGGGATGCTACGAAAACAACGAAAAAGGGTTCCTACCAAATACTAGACGATCACAGGTAATTTTGGCCAAAGAGAGTTTCGGGTTGATTTGAATCTCCCGCCTTCTTCCGTTTTCGAAATGTTTCAATAAGTGTCGCTTTAGAGCTTTTCAGCCTAAGTCACCCCAGAACGTCACAGTATATTTCGAAATCGCCCGTTGCGAGAGCGAGACGGAAAAGTGCGAAGAGGGCCGGTAATGAGGCAAATGTGCCAAAAGTGATGCTCAGTTGGGACAAAAAATTAGAGAAAACGGACGTTTTTGGAATCCCTAACGGTGTCGGGGAGATCATCACAAAGAGTGATGAAATTCTCAATTATATTGACTTTATAAGAATCTCAGTTTTCAATGGAATATACACCTAAGGTCAACAGTTCACTACGTATCACAGCATACATGAGATAGAAAAGAGATTTAGTGCTGCTAATGGTGATTTAGTTCTGGAAGAGGAAAGCAGATATACTTCGACGGGCTATTTTGAAGAATCTTTAATAGCAGAATTCCCAAATTTCTATAATGGATTGGTCAGACAAATGTAAATAATTGAAAGCCCAGCAGTGATCACGTGCAATGATTTGTCGGTAGCGGTGCTAAAGAAACATTTAATATTCATATTCAGTTCAATACACAACAAGCAAACTTTTTTGCTTCTTTTTAACCAAGAGAAGAAGAATTTATCGACAATTCATTCCAGCATCTGAACATTTATCAATTCACCTTCACCTTCAACTATAACCTTTAGAATCTCAAGATCACAATGTGTAAATGGAGAGATAGGATATTGTTGCACACACGGAAGATCAAACGATGGGAAATAAGTATATCAACAAGAGTAGTATGAAAGTTAATTGCATTTACCGTGTAGTAAAGTATTTTACAGAAGAAATCATGCTCTGTTGCCAGAAAGGAAAACTTCATTTGCCGGCAACAATGGAATATACAACCTCTATTCAAAATCTTTTCACGAAACGTGAATTCCACAAATAAAACTTTATCTGCACAAATATAACAAATGACTTCGTTTTGCCAGCAACGCAATTGGCGTAAACTTTAGGTTAAATTTGTGAACATACATGTCCAAGTGTCTGATTTGAAGAATACAGAGAATATATTGCACGTGTAACGTGGTTGTTGAAGCCGCTCCGAATTTTGTGTATTAAAACACCGAAAACCTCTTAAAATTCAGAGAATAATAGTAGTCGTGTAATGAAGGAAACTCATCTTTGATTGCTTCAAAATAAACATCCATGAAAAGCTACTGATAAAAATAGGTATATTCGACTTTTTAATTTGTGCCGCTAATTATTTCTGAAGCTTATTGCGAATACATTCCTTTTAAGTGTTCAATGGCTGGTGATCGCAAAAGCAGAAAGAATCGTACTCACTCTTCGGATTCGGATGTCCCAAAAACTAACGATGATATGTGAAGGAAAATGTTTAGTGTAATTTCCCAATTGAATCAGAGCTTTGACCGTATTGCTGCGGCCCGGGAGAAGGACGAAAAGATTCAATCTTTGGAGTTGGCTGTCAGCGGGATGTTGGATCTCTGGGAGATCACATGTTGAAGGTGGAGATAGGTACAGTCCACGATTATAATAAAGCAAATTGTGCAAATACCAAAACACCGAATTCACTAGAGCAGTATAGTAGAAGGAATAATATCAGAATCTTTGGTGTACCTGAAAATAATTCCAATAGAGCTCGCTTGGAGATTTAAAGCGTTATCTCGAATGCACCCTCGATTGGCCATGCGGTTTTATTTGATTAAGTAATTTTCTTTTTCTTCTTCTTTTCAACAGCAACAGTTTTTAGAGATTATCAAAGGGGTAAAATACCAAGACAGCGACAAATATTCAAATTCCAGAGGTCACTATAGAGATTAATGAAATTATCAACCATGGAGATGCACTATATTGACTTTATAAGAATCTCAGATCTCAACACCAAGGCCAACAGTTGACTGCTTATCTCAGCACACATAAGATAGAAAAAAATTTAGCATTGCTAATGGTGATTTTGTTTTGGAAAAAGATAAACAGTCATATTTCGATGGACTGTTCTGTGAGGAATCTTTAGTACCAAAATTCCAAAACTTAAATAATGGATGTCAGACAAAGGGAAATAACTGAAAGACCAGTAGTGATCACCAGCAATAATTTATCGATTACGGTGCTAAAGAAACAAGGAACATTCATATTCAATTCCATACAATCTTTTATGTAATAGATCGCTTGATAAAAGTATTTGATAGTTATTATACACCAAACGAACATTATTGCTTATCTTTATCCAAGATAAGAAATATCGACCAGCAAATCGAAAATATTAGCCAAATGATGGACCAGCTATGGTATTTAGAATCTCAAGGTAACAATGTGCAAATGGAGAACATAATATTATTGTACCTACAAAAGATGAAACGATGGGGAATAAGTGTATCAACAATGGTAGCATGAAAATTAATTGAGTTAACCGGAAAGCAACAACATTTGCTGGCAACAAGGGAATATCCAATTTCTGTTCAAAATCTTTTCATAAAAAGTGGATTCCGCGGAGAAACACGTATCTACTCAAATATAATAATTTCCATGCGTTTGCCAGCAAACTCAATTTCAAACAACAGCTTGTGAAGATTCTATTTCTTAACCAAGAGCGAGGGGCTGAAGAGTAGAAAAAAAGGTAGATGGGTGTTCCAATGTGCTCTTAAAGGAGCTTTACGATATTATGAGAACAGTCAATCCATTAAAAAAAGTTACTAAATTTCAATCTACTACATAGAGGAAAAAAGAAAGGAAAAAATGCATCGAATTCCAGAATTGTCTATTGATTGGAGTGATATTCAAAGCTGTAGAAGGAGATATTCCTCCACCAGGGAAACTAAGGAGTTTACTTCAAGATGATCAGCACAACAGAAATTATCAGCAAAGCCATCAGCAAACTCATCGATATGGCTGACGTCTGTGTTTCCAACAGGAGAATTAGGACGGGCACCATACATTCCGTACGACAAAGGCACTACTACAAAAAAAGAAGTTTGTTTTAGTGAAAGAAGTATAAGTATGTGTATAAGTCAATGGATGGTAACGAATATCTGTTTTACTCCTATTTTGGAAGTCCAACAACTTACTCTAGCAATACATCGTAGATATTCTATGTAAAGATTGAGGGAAATAGATTGGTTTGGTTGAAGATCAATCAACGAAAATTTAAAGCACAAACCTATGGACAGGCAAAAGTTTCCATGGTACTCGGCGGGGTAGTTGTATGCGAAGCGCTATCTAGTATAGGTAAACCAATTACATTTTCTCATAAACGTGAGTAGCACCCCAGACGACGCGAGAGGTTTAGGTTAGAAACGACACGTGTCCAACACGTGACAACACGTGACAACAAACATCCGAACAGATGATATCCAATGAAATAGTAGTTTATTTTGCGGGAAATTTGAATATACGACCAAGTGGTCGCCGAACATTAGCCGCCTTCACTGGAGTTGAAATGTCAAATTTCCGACTTTTAGCTAAAAGCTTGTCTAAACAGGGTATACCCGCGTCCCTTCGGCACGAAACAAATTATTCGCAAAAATGAACGATTAGAGCAAAACAATAATTTATTTCGTTGCTTTTTAATTTCTTGATGCAAGTAGTTAAATTCTCCCTTACAAAATTTATTGATGTTCTTTAAAATGCTATTTTTCATAGTGACGCAACCATCCACACACACTCACCATAGAAATCACCTTACTTAAAATGGGAAAATTACCGACAGACGTACGTACGTACGTACGATACAACGGTAATTATGTTTGTTGATTGTTTTTGTTTGGTAATCACTACGGAGTAAACTGCAAGAAGATAATTTGGATAGTTTACTGGTTATGGCAGAAAATTAGAATATTTGTTTCTTGAGTCTGAAGAACAAACCGATGGTTCATCACGTAATGGTCGCATGCAGGAAGGAATATTGATAGTGCCAACTAAATAAAAAAAATTACCAGAATGTAAGGTGAGTCTTCATTCAATTGAGACGAAACGTTCATATTCTTTCAAATTGACGAAACATGTAACAGACATACAGTCATACATCGAAGCAAAAACGGGCAAAATTAAATCAATGGCACTCAAAACGTCGAGATTCGTCAAAATCTCGAAATCGATTTTTTCCCTGATCGTTAAATTTTCTCTTTATACGGATATACGAAAAAGTAAAAATGATAAACAATTTAAGCAAATAAATCTAATAGGTGCTATTGAATAAATAGTCTTCTTCAATGCTGATATGTACTAATCCATCAAACTTTCCATTTTATAAATTTCATCTACTTCTAGCCTAATCAGAGATCGGATATGATCTGTACAAAGCTAGATGATCTACCAAAAAAATGGTTTCATAAATTTAGTCATGCTTATCTCTGTGCAAAGTTCTATTTTACAGTTTAGTTATCCTTAACTACTTACTACATAGTTATAAATCATGAGGATGGAATGCTTGGGGTTTGGTAGATTGAGGATGACGTCAATGTAGTTTCTGTTAACTTGGCGTCGTGATCGCTTGTGTGCTTAAAATATGTTTGAGTTGTAAAATAACAAATTTCTAAACCTTCTGCTATTGAACATAAACAATTTTCAAAGACATTTTTATTGTGATTTTACTATTTTGTGGATTATCCGTGAATTTGCATTATCCGCGATTACCGTGCCAGCCAATTTAACGGATAATCGGGAGTTTACTGTATGCACTTGGAGAATACATATTTTCGCCATCAGAGATTGAATTTTCGTATGATTAGTCAACAAATTTATCATCGTCGCTAGATGAATCGTTTTCAGAGAAAATAATTCGAAAATCACATTTTTTCTGCATTACGCGACATTGTTTGCAAAACATTTTGAAATAACACGTGTCGGGCAAAAAGTTACACCCACACCTAGTAAGAAAAGAAATTTTGAAAACTGTTAACTGAAGTAAATGAATCTAAGATGACATCATAACGGAATACAACAAGCAACATATTTTAAATAGGTATTTTATCTAATTTTTTTTCAGATAAGTGCGATAAGTAAGTATATGTTCATTTTATGAGAGAGAGATATCAGTATTGGTAAAGAATAACTGTAATATGTTAAATTATGCGTTCAACCTCAAAAATTAATAATCTTTGTGCTTATTAAAAAAGATATTTAAAAACACAAGTCATACTTAAATTTAGAATTTCGAGCGTCTCGAAGGTTCCATATTGAACAGAAATCTGTAAATTGAATGTTCACGAAAACTCACTAGATGGCGGCGTTCGAACGGTCACCTCGCCTTCGAACCTCCGGTTTCTGTCATAAAAACGACATCCGTCATTAACATTCCATCTATCCACCTTGTGGGTCGTGTCTTTTCCTGTCTTTCGAAGCCGACAAATAGCAACAAACAGCCCAGAAATGGCCATCCACATCAAAGATAGGGTAAGAAATCACTTGTGACCGCTGTTAGAACATTAATCAGCCGCCGTGATCAGTCAGATGTAATTTCACAACTTCAGGTGACCATAGAGTTAATATAGCGCATAGCGCGGCGTCTATCCAATTAGCTTTTTAACATGCTGGAAATCCCACTAGTCGATTGTTTCACTTCCCTCTCGCGTTTGAAAAACAAACATATTTGAATTTTGGTTTGAATTTCGTCCGAGAATCATCGAATTTTCTCTATTACCGCTGCTTTGTTCAAAGTTTTGCATATAAAGCGCTATAAATAATAAATGAGACATTGATTTCTATGAATACCGCGTAAAATAGGTGCGACCTTGAATTGTAATTAATTATTTCCCATTAGAAAGATTACAGTCGCCGCCAGTATATCGTTTAGTCATTGTTACTCACTCTAAAGTTATGATATATCTATGTATGTAAGGCAAACAAAATGACTTGTTGTAGGTATTAATTTTAAAAAAGCAGCTTAATAGATAGCGGGTATTTAACGGCTTTATTTGTGCAAAATCAATACAATACGACTACATAAACATGACTAAGAAGTGACCCACCTAAATTCCAACCAGGAAATTACATAAATACAGTGTGTTTTACATACCTCAAATCGGTTGCCTTCCCCCAGTGTTTCTATGGAAACGCTCGATCCTCTTAAGCTACAAACACTGAATGTTCTTTTTTCAATTTCAAGGATGATTTTCAACAAAAACTCAACGATGCCGGCGACCAACTTATCGTTGTCGATTTCTTCGCCACCTGGTGTGGGCCGTGTAAGATGATCGCCCCCAAGTTGGAAGACCTGGCCAAGGAGATGCCTAACATTCTTGTACTTAAGGTATAGCCTTATCTAAACCAAAAATTAACAATATGTGTATGAATGATGAAATTTTAGAAAAAATTTGTATAAACGCTACATGAGAAAAACAAATGTTAAAGGAAAACTTATTTTAGGTTGATGTGGACGAGTGCGAGGATATCGCCATGGAATACGAAGTAACCGCGATGCCCACCTTCGTCTTCATCAGAAACGGCGACGTGCTGACCAACTTCAGCGGGGCCAACTTCGAGAAACTCAGAGAAACCGTCAACGCCAACCTGTAAGCCTTTGCCTAGAGATCCCCAAAGTATCGCAAGATAGTGCAGTGTTTTGTTTGTATTATTTTAAGCAGTTTTTCACGTGTTTACATGTTGTCTTACCATACCGGTGTACATTTACAGCTGAGATGTATAATATTATTGCTATTGTGTCTACAATACATTTAAATATTTAAAAGAAATTGATGAATAAATAAACACTCGTTGACTAGATTCATGTTGTGTCTCTTTAATACATAAAATACATTCCTCTCGGGTCTTTCTTATTTTACATTCGGGTTCATTTCACATAATACTATTAACTCTAATCTATATCTAGCTTATCTTTTACTTCATTTGTTTTTATAACGAGACCACTGTTTGCGAGGCCGTAGAATAGGTTTGGTTGAAGGGACTTTGATGTGAATCTCCAGCCCAAATGGGTTTTGCAGGTTTGACATTGCATTATAGTCCACATGTATCTGAAAGAAGATCAAATGCTAATATTAAAGGAACTAGATACTAGCAAAGATTATTTTGATGCTAGTCACACTATGTACTGACTTAAATTAAACAATTGTTTGTTTTGTTGGTTGCCTATGTTGTGCGTCTATCTATGTAATAATGCAAATCTATTTGTTTTGTTTAATATTTATCTTACAATTAGAACAATAAGTTCTGTATTATTAAACAACATAAGTACACAAAAAACAAACCGAAAGTGAATACCACTTACCCTGGAAACCAACTAAACTGCTTTGAAGGTTCTCCCACCAAATCAAAGTTTCTCGCTTCCAAAACCGTAACCGTCTCGTACACCTGTCCACCGGGGTTGCAATAATTGCTCTGTACTCCTTCCTTCGACATGGCAAACACATCGGTATGCTTGGCTATACTTATCGTACAATTAGCGCAGCATAAGGTGCGCTCGACGTTCAAATACTTTAGCTCGAGTTTCAGTCGTTCCAGCACAGAGTTGCACTTGAGCACCTTGAGGCGCTCGTCGTGCTTCAATTGGAAGTTTTGCACGAACCAATAGGAGAGCAGGAGGGGGTCGGTGGGCACCTTCTCACGGGCATAGAACTTGTACAAGCCTTCTCGGATGTGCTTCACGAAGAACGAGAGTTCATTATGGTCGTACACCCAGCTGCAGAAGGGATATTGCGCCAAGTGGTACTTTCGGTACTTCTGGTACTTGATGATGTTGTCGAAGTCGTCTGTGGGATGCGGCCTCTTCGCCCTCAGGGCCCTCAGCTCGGTATTGCACAAAGGAGAGGTGATTTCCGGTTCACTTAGGACCTTCACCGTGACTCTGTTCATCCCATAGTAAGCGACCCGCGTGTCTTGCCCACTAAGGATTATGCAGCGCTGACGACCCTTGGCTTTTAAGTTTAAGGAGCCCCGTTTAAAGCTTGTTTCGTATACTTCCATTATTACTCCGATTTCGAACATTTTTCCGTATTGGCCACTGGAAGAAAGTGCATGAAATTTCAATTCAACGGACATGATTAAATGATTGAGATTTGAAAATCGATAGAAGAGACACTAGATGATACTTTGGATGGAATTGGAGTAAATTGAAGAGTTATCATAACAAACAACATTACCAAATTTGTTTATTTTAAATTAAATATAAATATGGGAACTATATGAGTTTAACAAGTGTATTCTTATCTAGGCATCTTGATTAGCAAACAATTTGATGTAAAGGGGGAGATAATGACAAAAATCGAGCAATCTAGAAACGTATATTTAAACATGAAACCGATCTCCGCAATATCATAATAAAGCTTGATAATAATAGAAATAATAAATGAACTCTACAAGCCTAATATGTCCTTGGTTATCTGACGAGGAAAGCATGCCAATTGACGCTCACCGTATTCAATGAGATTTTGAGGAATTGGAGGATATATGACTACATATTTACCAAAATATTAGGGACCGAAGTACAGTGTATTTTAAGAAAATTAAAAAAATTGTTTATTCATCTACATATATGCATGGTTTAATTATATGTATGGATTAGTTTCTCATGTGGCTGATGACGTTCGGGGTTAAGGGAACTCCCATGAAAAATGAACTTTTTTTTAGATTTTTCCGAATGAAACTTTTATGGATGTGAATAAAATGTACCTTCTTGATTAAAGATTTTATTGATCACTAGACAACCGGTTTCGCTGGCCTTACCAACATCTTCAGGCTTCCATTTTCCATTTAACAGTAATATTTGTAACCAATTGCAAGGCTTTTATAAAATTAATAAAGTGGTCAATTCAGAGAATTAATCATTAATTATAATAAAAGAATAACCTTTATTAAACCTAAATAGAAAAAGACTTATTTTTACATATCTATGCTCTATTTATATTAAAATAAATAAAGATAAAAGTTTCATTCGGAAAAATTAAAAAAAAAAGTTTTTTTTTCTCTGATTTCGAACTGAAGTCATTCGTATTTGAATTAGTAAGGGACTTCCCATAACTCCCGTATGACACCAGCTACATGATAAATTAATCCCTTAACAATCTATGTATGTAGATAAAAAAAAACTATTTTTTGAATTTTCTCGAAATATACTGTCCATCGGCTTGCAATATTTTGGTAAGCTTCACTTGAAAGTTTACATAATTGCCCAAAATTAAAGTGTCCTCTAGAAAACAAAATGTTTTGAATTTATAATAGATCCTTATTCTTTTACTAAAGGACAAGCTCGATAAATACGGTAAAAATAATATTAAATAAAAATCTGAATTTTTCATAATGAACAAAGCAAACAAGATAGAAAAATACTTACTCAGTATTGATAAGGACAAACGTATAGCCCCGCCGCACCTCCTCGATCATTCGTTCTGTTTGAAACGAGAATTTCATTACCAAGGGTAGGGTAAAACCAGGGAACACCATCGTATTCGTGTGAATCGCTAACATATTCTGAATAATTTGGCCATCATCATACAAGGTGTATCCCCCGACATTATCAAGTTTGCCCAGGTACTAAAAATAAATGAAATTCAGTAAGACTTGATTGTGCTGAGAATGTAAAAGTACATATATGTGGTAAAAGACTATCGCTTACCTTATGAGTAGTAGGTAAGTTAGTGTCGAAAGCCGTCTCACAACCCGTCCCATCATTCTGTTCCTCCTCATCTGCACAACAGCAAAAAGACCACTTAAAAAACATACCCGTCAACCGGTCAACTTTGATTTGTTAGTTAGTACTAGAGGCAGAGAAAGTTACTGTATGACGTTATGATAAATTAGGTAGATAGGTAGTAGATAATTATAAATTATTAGCGTTTTTTAATGAACCTTGCCTGAGACTGAGTGGTCAGAACTGGACGAGTAAGGCTCTGAACTGCCAGAATAATGTCCATTCTCTAGATCTACAACAGCCTGATTACCTGACATGTCGCTGTCGTCTGACATTTTCTACTTTCTGACCGGATCAGACCGGGAAACTATTCTAAACCGATTACTACTTCCTTATCCTCCCCTTAACGTTCGCTATTGCTAATTCAACCTCTAAATGAACTGGTCACAAACCACAGCACAATCATAATAACAACAACACAACAAACGTCAGGGGCGTTTGACAGGTTACAGCTGATTTTGGCAACAATGCTGTCAGCCTGTGGCGTGTGGGTAATGCAGGAACCTGCACGGGGCCGCAACTAAAGCGATGAATATTTCGAGGTTTTCTGTGGGTCCTAAACACGGAATTGCGATGCTAAGGATAATAGGCGGATCTTTGTCATCTCTTTACTCGTAGGGTGCAACACGCGCGTTAAATCAAGCGGTTTTTCAATGGTATTTTAGCGGGAATTTTTAAGTGCGCAATGCGACATTTGCTTTAGAAATCGAGTAGATTGGGCTGCAGCATCCAGAATGCATTGCGCTTGCAATGCACCATACTGTTGCGTCTGGGGATAACTGAAAATGCACTATTATTTTTGTTTTGAAATTTTCCCTCTTTCGTTAAATTCGTAAATAAATAAAAGGATTGCTGCTTGTTGTGTGATTTTAGGTAGTTCATACACCTTCGAAACTGTGACCTTTTCTGAATAAAGTTCACAGTTTATCAAGAAAAATAGTTCTTTCTGTCTAAATAAGTTCAAGTTCTTTTTACTATTATGCAAAGAGGGTTTAAATTTTCTTTATAACTTGTGATTCTGTGAGAGGGTTAAAAATTGCACATTGTTACTTACATTTTTATTGCATAATATGTACTCAACATATTTAACAGAAATCAACAATCAATATTATACTTACAAAAAAAATCAATACTTATTAAATCACAATGTATTGCTGTACTTTCGGCACTATTAATTACTGTAAAATGAATAAATCATAAAATCATAGAATTTCCATGTGAAAAATAAATCCAAACTTAAACGCATAATCGTAGAAAGAAAAAAATGTAATGCAATTAAAAGACAAACAAAACGAGGTAAGAAAAACTGGCTTTGCATCGTAATTATTAAGTGATGCTTTTAATATTTGGCTTATTATAAGCGTTTTATGTTATTTGTATCAAAAACCTTGGTAAATTCGTTATCTAAAGCAGCTACATACATTAAAACCTCGTTAAATATCGTGGACCAACGTCATTTCTTTAAAAAAATTTGAGCAAATTATATTGCCTTGTTTATGAATTTCCGTGACGCCATTCACGCAATTTTTGGTGTATCCATACATTGATTAATGTACAATTCGCAAAATAGGCTGAATTCGAGGATTTTTTAATTATATTTAGTATAAGTTAAAATTAGTTTAAAACAAGTTCAAACTTAATTGTACAGGAGCTCAAACTTACAAATCGCCAAGTTTAGACTTAAAAATGACAAACTCGAACCTAGCAATCGACAAGCTCAAGCCTACTAATCGAATAGTTAAAACCTAATAATCGATAAATTCAAATCTAATAATCGACAACTTTAAACCTAGTAAACGAAAAGTTCAAACCAAGTTAATCAAGATATGTAGACTTAATCAACGAACATATTAAATAAATATTAAGATGAAAGCAAGTGCTTAAATGGGCGGGTCTTTGCAAATTTTTACGGCCATCTCGTTGAGCGGCTCGAGTTCCTTGTGGGCCACTAGATCAAACTCGGTGACGAAGTAGAAGAAGTGCTTGTAGCAGCTGTTGACGTGCGCCTCCGCGGCTATGGCGACCACGTTCTGGAAGTGGTGGATGTAGACGTGCACGAAAACGCGATGAAGTCGACCGAGGATTTTGCTGCAGTGGCTTTGGAAGTTTCTGGGAAAAGGAAGATCGGAGGTGCAGGGAAAAATGCTTTGATTGTTAATTTGTGACTCGATCCAGTCCATCAGGTGGGCAACGTACTCTTTGGCTGGTAATGGTGTTGGCTTTTTAAACCTGCAATATTTAAATATTTCCTCTTATGTAGTTCCTTTTCCCTTTTTTTTTAGTGCAACTGGGTAATTCTATAGAACTGTACTTGAACATATTGTCATTGATTATACAACCTGTTCCAAATTAAGTGTCCACCATTGTCAACTCTGTTATTACTAAAGATGCAAAATTGTTTAAATTAAGAAACTAGTAGTATTTTTAGTGTTGATTAAGATAAAATAACGCAAAAAGCAATTAAGCATCGTGTTTTTGAGCTTTGAAGGGAATTGATGTTTTTTTAAATAGAAACCCCTATATTATTTTATTTTCTGTTAATACTTCAAATTTAAAACAAAAAAGCTTATAATACTTTTTCTTCTAGGATGACAGGTAATGAAGTTATGAAGCCTAAACTAAATCAATTAAGTTAAGTGTACAATCTTTATTTTACGTATGAATTTATAATCAGTTAAAAAAAACATAATTTTTTCTTAAGAGATGAACATAAAACAAAGAACTTAGCATCCAATTTGTCAAAACCTGCATAAGGGAGGACCTGACCCCCAAGTTTGTGGACTTCAAGCTGCCCAACAACATCAAAAAACATCACATAATTCAATTCAGGAAAAAACTC
>JAWQRP010003923.1:0-12598 GCA_033557875.1 Quadriops clusia
GAGTAGATGTTATACAATAGAAGAAAACCATACAAACGATACCAAAAGGGTTGTCCAAGTTTTGTCCGTTGTTACCAATATCTGTTAAATGTGGTAGTCTATTACGTCTACTTGAGTGTTAGTACATGGTATATGATTAGACAACACATGTGCCGAGTAGTGAACCTTTTAGTTACCTTTTTTTACTTTTTCATTATTTTTTTAAAATTTGTAAGAACAATCTATGTGGCTCTTTATGTTTTTGCATTTTACAAACTTATGCCAAAAATTTATATTTGCAGACAAAATAACAGTTCTTTTAATGCGATTATTATAACGATCAATGTAAGACTAACGTAGGGTGTACGTATCTGCAGAAAGTTTTTGCAACATGAAAATTTTATAATGATTTTTACAATTAAAAATTTATAATTATTAAAAATTAGGAGTAAGACTAATATTAAATTCATTTCAATTTAAATTAATCTCAAATATATATATATATATATGAAAATATCTCTACTACTAATATGTTCTTCTGTTCGCTGCTATATACATTACTGCTGCATACATTTTTAGTGAATATGATAATATGTATATGTCGAAATCATAAGATTAAATATATATGTAGGATAAAATGTATGTGTATATGGTAATATGAATTGTATGTATTACGGTCTATTTTTAACTTTTGTTAATATATCTTAATTTAGTAAACCAGGAAATTATATATATATATATATATATATATATTATTATATATATATTGTAGATACCTCTGATGAAGTTGCCATCAAGCAACGAAATATAAGGTAATAAAAAAATGAGTGTGTAAAATTTTTTTATAAAATAAACAATCTGATCTAATTTCCTGGTTTCCTAAATTAAGATATATTAATATGGTAATATGTACACGTGTACATGGTCAGATGTACATGTGCACATGGAAATAAGTATACGTGTACATGGTAATAAATATATGTGTACATGGCTGCCCGTGATTTTTCACGGGCATTAACTAGTTTATTACAACTAGTCTATCTTATCTGTAATCAATTTGTCTGTTTTATGATTTAATCCTTTTCTATACTGATGTTTTAAATTGTAACTTTGTAGAGGCCTGAGGATGCCGCCCAAGGCGGCAAAACCGGTAGTCTAGAAAATAAAAACTTCAATAAAACTAGGAAAGTACTTCTTTTTTCAACAAATTTATAAACATTTTATTATTTCTATATACTACCTCCGACCAAAAAAAAGTTTGTCCATTCACATATTTTCAGTGCGATTATCGTATATAACAAAGAATTTTAAAAACTCAAGTGAGTGTCATTATTGGGAATAATGTAGGATTATATCAGTTTTCATACAATCTGCCTTTTTATTACAATAAAAAAGATGAAGTGTGTAATTCCCAGGTCAAGATGATGTATGATGAATGAGGAGTTGAAAATAAAATTTCTTGTACTTTCTTGACTGATTTAATAGTTCGTAAGGCTACCGGTTTCTCCGCATTATTGCAGCTTCTTCAGGCCTTTGTATATAATAAAATACTGACTAATTATAATTGTAATTTATTATAACTAGTCTATCTTATCTGTAATCAATTTGTCTGTTTTATGATTTAATCCTTTTCTATTCTGATGTTTTGAATTGTAACTTTGTAGAGGCCTGAGGATGCCGCCTAAGACGGCAAAACCGGTAGTCTAGAAAATAAATACTTCAATAAAGCTGGGAAAGTATTTCTTTTTTCAACACATTTATTATCATAACATCCTAGTACGGTCTCTTCACCTTTAAAAAAAATAAAATGTTTGTAATTATCAGTACCAAATGGAAATTTCTTTTTATTATTGGTTTTAGGAAAAAATAGTATTACGAAAATCTTTTTCAAAGCTAATTATGACCAATGTGAGACGAAATATATTAATTGATATATAATAGTAAAAATATTTAAAAACTCCTTAAGAAAATGACACGTTATATATCCGAATGTCAAGTTTGGAAAAATAATTAAAAAAACTATATATATCTTTAATTTTTTAAATATTTCAGGTGTTTTTAAATCGATAATACAAATGTTGTATTATTGACCATAGAATTTTTATCATAAATAAAAATTTTATTTCATAATCTTTTACTGAGTAGTTCAACAAACAGTTTTAAGGTAAAAATCCCAGAGACGGTTTAACATTTTTTTTTTTTAGAAAAGCTTCTTCAAAGTTTGATTTTAAGTAAAATTTTCGATCACACTTCACAAGCTTGCAAAATTTAGAACATTCTCAATTTAACTATGGTATTTATAGCAACAGGAATTAATACCTGAAATTTTTAGCCTTTGCATCGAGTTTTAAAAAAAATAATGAGATAATTGTATCAAACGATTGTCTAAAGTTTATTCATAAATACCAAATGATAAATAACTCGTTAGATTTATTTAATTTTATTTCTTGGAAATATTTGGTAGAATAACTTGGTAATAATCACACATACATAAAAAGTAGCCTTCACTTTTATTTAACAAGAAAAGAGACGACAATTCCAATCATGGTTATTCCCATTTGGTCCACTCACAATCAGCTTGATATCAAGCAAAACTTAAAAACTACCCCCTGGGAAATATTTCACGGCGCCGCATTCAAGCAATCTGTCGACAATGACGAAAGCATAACAAATATTGCTCGCGCTGCCGCAAGAGAGGGTACATTGCGGCCGCCGCCGAGGGTTGGGGGATGAATTGCGCGCCATAAAGTGATGATATCAACACAACCGCAGCCAGAGTGGGTTTCTATTAGTGCGCGTTTAATCAGTGGAGGCGCCCCGCAGCTTTGGCTCAATAGTGCGACAACGCTTAATAGAAACGAATGGCCCGACGTCGATGGGGTTCCCCGTCCTCGTCCTCTCGTTTATTCATTGTTGGTGGAAATTCTGCCTGTCCAATATAAACAAGCGCTCCGCACGAGTCCTCTCCATTAGATCAAATGCTAATTTAATTTTCGCACAATTTTAATCAATGCTCGGTTCATAACGTACATACACACGGACACAAAATGCAATAAAATCATTTAGTTTTCTTATTTGTTTCCATTGCTTGCTGTTCTTGAATATTTTGAAAATGGATATTTAAATGTACCTTTGTATTTATCGTATAATACGATATATCTTCTGTACGCAGATGTATACCTTATTAATTACAATTAATTATACGTTTGTTAAATAAGTGGTAACTTTTTGTTTAGTTGTAACAATATTTATTCGTTCTCATCATCAAATCCGTAACGCAAAATGAGCGGAGATATCCCGCCATGCGTGGAATTTACGTGTGTGTACTATTAAAAGTGCATTATTTTAATCAGGAAGATAAACATAATTGTTGGTCGAATAATTACCCTAGTTTGCGAAGACAAAAAAATCGCAGCTTAAAGTTGCTTTTCTCATCGGATAAATATCCTTAAGCGGCTATTAATGCAGTATAAAATCTACCGATTCAACGCCCTGATTAGCCGCAAATTATAATTTAATTATTGATCATTCGATTGTTGTTATTAACTCATGCAGATGTTGTAAAGGAAGTAAAAAAACTCGCCAAAAATCCAATTTCAAAATTATATTTACTGTCAACGTGTTCACAAAAGCTCATCGTAAAGTAATTTACAAATATTTTTTTTACAATTTACAAAATGACAGATCATCCGGACAAAGGGGGGAACATCGGGCAACTGTTTAACAATTATTTTACAACTAATAATAGTGTTTATTACAATTGTTTGAGTTAGAAATCATATTTATTAGCATATAATGTAACGTAATAAAAGATGATATGTTATATGTATAAGTAGGCGTTTCCTTTTTTTATTATTTTAATAAGTAGGCTGCCATGTCCCTCCCTTGCACATATTACGCATGTACCAAAGTCTGTAGTATTTTTATTATAATAATTATTTCTTTAGTAAAAATTACATTCAATACGCTCATCATAATAATATAATAATAAGTAATAATTAAATATTTATAATATATACAATATTCAATAAATTTTTGAAGGGTCATAAAACGAAGCATAATACTAAAGCTCTGTCCATTTTTCACAGTTTTGAGTTTCGTGCGAGGGCGCTTCACTAAACCTACCTCATGCGTACGTAATAGTAAATAGAAATTGTAAATAGTCTTCACAAAAATTAACAAAATACGGCCGGGTTAGTTTAGTGAAGTGAGAAGGTTTTTAATTCGGGCTCTCGCACTTACATCGTATATTTCTTTTAATAAAAATATGTACAAGCAATATATTACACAAGTCTATATTTATAATAGGTATTATAGTACATAATTAGTAATAATAATAATAAAAAAATAAAACAAAATCATCAACAGAATTTCACTTTTTTGTGTTTAATTAGTTCTGGTTTCGCCGGGGCCTCGGCGCTAGCGGTAGCTGGGATATAACAGCGCAGGCCCCCACCTGTTTCAAACCAAACCGGGGGGCTTAACGTCCAATCCCGTGACCATGTCTAGTCCCCCCAGGGGGGCGGTTGGGGGCGGCGTGTGGTTCATGGAGGCTGGGGAGTTGACGTTGTTGGTCAGGTCGCTCTGGCTGTTCTCCTCGGAGTCGCTGCAGGACTCCGAGCTGCCCTTCTTCCCGTTTCCGTTGTGGGTCTTGACGTGCTTCGCCAGGTGGTCCGACCTCATGAACCGCTTGTTGCAGATGGGGCACGCGAACCGCTTTTCCCCCGTGTGCGTCCTGAGGTGCCTCTGGAGCTCGTCCGACCGCGTGAACCTCTTGCCGCAAAAAAGCCAGTTGCACACGAAGGGCCTTTCCCCCGTGTGCCATCTTAAGTGCGCCTTTAAGTGAGAGGTCTTCCCGTAGACCTTACCGCAGCCAGGTATGTGACAGCTGTGGATGTTTTTCTTCCTCAGGTGAACCCCAGCAGGGCCCAGTCTTTCCGCTTCCTGGCAATTGGGGCAATCGCAGGTGGCTCGTCCTGTATAGCGCCTTTGGGACCTAGGGCTCGGGACCTGAGGTGGGAGGCTGCCCCCGGAAGTCGGGGACGGCGCTGAACCCGTCGGGTGCAGTCCGAAACCGGCCCCGACCGTCTGGGCCCCCGGCAACATCGACTTGTAAGTGTCTTGAAGGAGGTGTTGGCCTGACGACAAAAGGTGATTCGAGGCCGCTAAGGAATGCGTCAAGGTGGAGTAATCCGAAGAGTAGTTGGCGGCGGCCATTTGGGCGTGCATCCCCGCTGCCCCGCTCATATCCAACCAGCTCCCCGCCGTCGCCGAGTGGACGTCCCACCAGGTGTTAGCAGAAGCCACAGAATCACTTTTGATCCCAGTGTGATGAGTCGCGCTGGACATAGTGTTGAACGGCCAGGACTCGTAAGGATGCCTCGAATACACGGAACCCAGCGCCGCATGGTGGGCAGTTGCCGCACCCTCCACCTTCCCCAAAAGCGCACTCTGGTGGTGGTGAACGTGCGAGTTATCGGGCACAGCCGGCTGCGTCGTAGCCCCCGGAAAATACAGATCACTCCCGTACGAAGCGGTCGTTGGGACACTAGAACACGAAGTCATCACCGGCCTGCTGGAGTACGTCGAAGAATTCGAAGAAGATCTCTGCGACGACAGCGTGTTGGCGGTTGATATGCTGATGGCTCCCGGAGAAGGCGCTCCTTGTGGACTCTTCTTCCAGGGATGGAATCCTTTGCCAACGGCGGCGTCAGCGAGAGGAGGCGGAGATTTACTCGACAATTTGTTGCATTGCGCTGCTAGCATCGCCAGGGGAGTCCCCCGAAGACTGGGATGTTCCTGAAACAACAAAATTCCTTCATTAAACATTACACTCTTCTGTTTCTGTATTAGGTCAAGTGTGTACATTATTCATATTTTATATTATATCTAAAATAAATACTAGTATATAACTAGGCAAACCTATTCATCTAGGAAGCATTAGGTATTTCATTTATGCGTTATCTCTAGGTAGCAACAACATTTCTGTTTATAAGTAGGCATATTAAAATCGGTTATTTCAAAAGGGGTCATCTCCATGTGCATTATGTTGGATTATTTTAAATTTGTTGATGAACTTATTCTCCTCTATCAACATTCAAAACAATCGCCTATACTTCGCTCGCTCAGCTTATTCTCCTCTATCATCATTCTTGACAATCGTCTATATTTCGCTCGCTTCGCTCGCTCAACTTATTCTCCTTTATCATCATTCTTGACAATCGACTATACTTCGCCCGCATCGCTCGCTCAGCTTATTCTCCTTTATCATCATTCTTGACAATCGCCTATACTTCGCTCGCTTCGCTCGCTCAGCTTATTCTCCTTTATCATCATGATAATCGCCTATACTTCGCTCGCTCAGCTTATTCTCCTCTATCATCATTCTTGACAGTCGCCTATACTTCGCTCGCTCAGCTTATTCTCCTCTATCATCATTCTTGACAGTCGCCTATACTTCGCTCGCTTCGCTCGCTCAGCTTATTCTTCTCTATCATCATTCTTGACAATCGCGTATACTTCGCTCGCTTCGCTCGCTCAATTTATTCTCGTCTATCATCATTCTTGACAATCGCCTATACTTCGTTCGCTTCGCTCGCTCAGTTTATTCTCGTCTATCATCATTCTTGACAATCGTCTATACATCGCTCGCTTCGCTCGCTCAGCTTATTCTCGTCTATCATCATTCTTGACAATCGCCTATACTTCGCTCGCTTCGCTCGCTCACCTTATTCTCCTTTATCATCATGATAATCGCCTATACTTCGCTCGCTCAACTTATTCTCCTCTATCATCATTCTTGACAGTCGCCTATACTTCGCTCAGTTTATTCTCCTCTATCATTATTCTTGACAATCGACTAAACTTCGCTCGCGTCGCTCGCTCAGCTTATTCTCCTCTATCATCATTCTTGACAATCGCCTATACTTCGCTCGCTTCGCTCGCTCAGTTTATTCTCGTCTATCATCATTCTTGACAATCGTCTATACTTCGCTCGCTTCGCTCGCTCAGCTTCTTCTCCTCTATCATCATTCTTGACAATCGTCTATACATCACTCGCTTCGCTCGCTCAGCTTATTCTCGTCTATCATCATTCTTGACAATCGCCTATACTTCGCTCGCTTCGCTCGCTCAACTTATTCTCTTCTATCATCATTCTTGACAATCGCCTATACTTCGCTCGCTCAGCTTAGTCTCCTTTAACATCATTTTTGACAATCGCCTATACTTCGCTCGCTTCGCTCGCTCAGCTTATTCTCGTCTATCATCATTTTTGACAATCGCCAATACTTTGCTCGCTCAGCTTATTCTCCATTGTCATCACTTATGGTTATAGCCTATACTTCGCTCTCTTCGCTCGCTCAGTTTATTCTCTGTTATCATTATTCATGGAAATGACCTATACTTCCCATGTATCCCTCGCTTATCATATTCTTTGTTATCATCACTCATATAGCCCATACTTCGCTCGCTCCGCTTTTTCTCTGTTGTCATTATTCATGGTAATGGCTTATACTTCGCCCGCTTCTCGCGCTCAGCTTATTCATAAACAGAATACAAATATGGAATTCTTAAGTATAGTTAAGTACGTATTTAGATCAGAATTTTATAATAATACTATACCATTTTTGGATTTTAAGTTCAAAAATTCAAAAGATAAAAAATTAAAAAAGTGCTTGTCATGAGTAATATTTTTATAAATCAAAATATCGACAATTGTAAAAGCTTATTTTCGTATGGAAAGAGAGATCTTTTAGCCAGGACTTAAAACCCAATAATTACATAGTATTTTTACGTATAATTGAATAAATTTACAACAAATATATATTAAGGGACTACCTATATAGAAAGTTCTCGTTAATTTTAAATTATATTCTTCTACTAGTTTCAACCTCTCCACGATCTTCTTCAGGTGCTACAACATCAGGTTTGGTAACAAGCAAGTGTTATTTAGATAGAAGGTTGAAACTAACAAGTAATAACAAATTAAAGCATTGTATACTCGCCTTATCACGACAACACTAAAATTAATTAGCTTTTAATACAAAATAAATCCTGATAAGGGCAAGTAGAAAATATAAAATATGAAAAGACACAACGGTACCATTTTAGTTAGGTCCTACTAAACGAACAAAGTTTCCAAATTTGCCGTCTTACGTAAGTGATTACTATATTTTTAAGAAAGCACTGGGTTGCTCACGCTAACGCTGCGAGGACAGAAATGAAACAACCGAGGCGAAATGTACGCACTAAAATATCGCTTTTTCCCGCTTTTGACAGCAGGAAATAATACATCAAATTTTCGTTCGGCGGTTTAATTTGTTAATTAGGAAGATAACAAAATACACTAATATTAATTAGTGGAAATGTGTAAATTAAGCGAATATATTATACATAAATGTCCGTATTCCCAAGGCGCCGCGCTCAACGTGCGAGTTACGTAACGAGGGGGTTGGATTTCGAATGAAATATTTAAAAATGAACATTCTGAGCGCGGGTTTCCAAATTGGGTTTATCATTTAGACTAATGACGACTAATAATCGGTTGTCGTTAGAATAATAAAGATATGAGACGGAACTTGATAACTCAATCCTTTTAAAATAAATGAACGACGAACCAGACAATTTCATTTACGCGTAAATTGGTATAAGTATTCGCAAGGGTACACTTTCACTTTTGGGCTCGTGTACCCGAAAACAGCCTTTTAATCCAGTTTTAATCATCATATTTGTACACCTTATCTTTCAACTCGGTCCAACAAGAGAGTACACGTTCTGAATGTATCATTAACGAGCCAGTCGCGCGTCCTTCTCGTAACCGATCCGGCGTTCTCGACGGACTGCATTCGTAATTAGGAGATTTTTAATATCGATTCGGTTTACATGAAATGTAATCTTTAATTACAATGTTTTATGTTATGGCTCATAAACACGGAAAAATTGCTCCGTGCCCTCTTATCTTCCGCCGTTCGGTCTTCTATTTACATATTTCCTCCTGCAATTAACTCTGGCCTGCCACGAAATATTGTTATTGTTCGGTTCGTCGTAACCTCCATTAAACGCCGTGATTGCGCCGCGCCGCCGCGCTTTTGTTTGGGTTTTTCGGGATCCAGATTTTCACTTTCTGATAAGACCCCGTACACACCAGAGCAGGATTTATTGTGCTCAAATAATCGATTGTTTGGGAAAACAATGCCGCTTTTCGCTAGTGTACATTTCACTACTGTATTAACGTTGAATGAGCTTTGAAAAATATTGCGTGGAATATGATGCAAGTATGAGCCGCGCGCCTCCGCCAATTGTGCGGGTATTGAGATGATAATGAAGAATTCATAAATGGTAGGTACAAATTGATGGTTTTATTAATTCTAAATGTACATTTTTGTGTCAGTAGTTGTAATTTTATTTCAAAAGCATAATATAGCCCGTTAGTAAATCCGGTAGCCGGGAGTGACCCCTGGGGCTTGATCAACTCTCATCGGATCCTCATGGACGTGCGTACTTCTCGCAGCAGCGGTCGATATCTTAGAATCGCGCCAATCACAATGGCCATGGGCGGCGACGCTGTCTTGGATCCTTTGCAGCTACCGCCACCTTCCATCTCCGCCCGTCACTCCTGGAGTGGATGTCTTCGCCTGAAAGCCCGCGGCCATTCTCGATGAATAAAGGCGGATAATGGAGGCGACTACTGTGGTCATCCTGGACGTTATCTTCCAGGCGTTTCAAGGCTGGCGCGATGTTAATCTTCCAACTGACAAGGGTGGACTTGAGGGCCGCCACGCTAATGAACGGATATAATATCGGTTTGCTTTGTTTTGGCAGATGTGAGAACGAAATGTGGCGGTGGTTTTTTGGTTTAGATTCGGATTTGTATCAAATTGATCGATCCTATTTTTTACTCCA
The DNA here is from genome assembly GCA_033557875.1 of Quadriops clusia. NCBI lineage: Eukaryota > Metazoa > Arthropoda > Insecta > Coleoptera > Hydrophilidae > Quadriops > Quadriops clusia. The sequence goes on from JAWQRP010003923.1 coordinate 9,883, forward strand.
TAAACTTTAGGCTTTAACTAACGTTATTGTAATATGTCGTGATCAGCTGATACTATACAAATGAAATAGTTTAAGTTAGTTACCTAATTTCATTATAGTATGCAAGTGACCTCATGGAAACAAAGTCTTTATATGTTCGCAGAAAATGCAGTATTAAATCTTTTATACCTTTGCTATTAGAATGACGGTGACTTTCACATTACATTCTTCCCATAATGAACAATTGTGCAGGTCAACGTGAATCTCGACTTAATATAAATATAAATAAATGTTGTCAAAACATTTTCAATTTTGAAAATTCTTTCTAAATTTAAGTTTTACATTATATAAGGTACGATTAAATAATTCCTGGACGTCCAGTTTAAATCACAATATATACATATTTATAGGGTCTAGCATTAAAGAACAATAATCGAACGGATCAAGGTACTATAGAATTACCATCCATCTAGCCTTTAATGGCCCCTAACAAATATCTCAGAGATAGCCTGAGGAAGGAACGAGAAAGTAGCATTTCGGTAGCATCAGCAGTGATAATTAACGTTCCTCGTAATTCGACCGGCCCGTCCCTGGCCCTAACCGAGTTAGAGCTGTGAGAACCGCGGGGCAATAATTCAAACTCAAATATTAATCAATACATCGGGTAATTAAATGCGTGTACTCCCCGGCCGAAGAGTGGGCCAGCTTCTGCGGAGGGAGCGGACTCTCAAACCCGGTGGCCACTGTTGGGCTGTAAATCAGGACTGCTCATTTCCTGTGCCTAAACGAATGTGAACCGCGCTCTCGATCATCAACAACGACTGGCCAGCTCCCTCGTCACGGCCCTCGAAAAACGGCATTTGCATGGAAATGGGCCGCCGCCCTAAATTGGTCGGTTTTTACCTGAAGAGGCCGCGGCACCAAGGCATGATTCTCCAAAATCCATTAGAAAAGTAAATCATAACAAGGTCGTTCGCGGCATTTTAATATTCATAAGTTCGTAGAAGCCTCGGGTTTTGCTAATAATAATGATGATGATAATATTCTGAGAGTAGAAACACATCGCTTTTCGTCACGAAGATTATCTGGCACAATTGGTGGAGTCGCGCGGTATAAACTTGTCATTTGAAATGTGCGCACTTAGCCACTTTGGTAGAACGATTACCTAGGCTTGAGGCGGATCCGTAATTAGATGAAAAATCAGTTTTTAACAGAAATCCGCGGCGCGTTTAATCCTTTTCTTATTTCCGCAAGCGAGCTCAGGCTCCCGAGAAGCAATTATCATACAGGTACATTAGTGGCCTGTTTTTTCCACGCTGGAAATTATGCATTCATTAATCCTAACTGATTTGTGTTTCTGAGAATAAATCATGCGATGTATCCTCGCTACCGGCTGCGTTCTGTCGTATTTTAATTGTTTGTCAATTTTACGTGATGACCTCGGGGCCCAGTTTGATTAAAACTTAACGTCGGCTACCGTCTGAGTTTCCCAGTCTAATTATTTACGTTCGAATTAAATGACTTTGTTCATTCATGTCCTTAAAGCAGTAGAACATGTAGATGTGATATGTATTATTATTATTAACAGAGTTTCCAAAATATAACAGAGTCAGGATTATATGTCGGGATTATATGCCGGGATTATATGCCGGGATTATATGCCGGGATTATATGTCGGGATTATATGTCGGGATTATATGCCGGGATTATATGCCGGGATTATATGTCGGGATTATACGTACCAGGTATTATATGTCGGGATTATACGTACCAGGTATTATATTTTGTAAAGTAAGCGAAATGTCCCTACTTGTAATGTAAATAAATGTGTAATTACGAATGTGAATATGAACATGGATATAATTATGAGTACAAATTCGAACAAAGGTGAGTATACAAAGGTACATATTGTACATATTAGCACATCAGATGTGTAACATCCATTATCTGTGATATAACATTAATTAGGTGAGAATGTCCCATCCAAGTTTACGTGTAACAGGAGTTCTGTATATCGTACGTAATTATGGGGTAACCGAAGACTCCGCGCTCGAGTTGCAGGGTGAATAAGAAGAATTACAGAATGAGGCAACCGGACCCAGATCTAATTTTCAAATCCAGTGGTCAGTTTGCGCCAATTATTAGTACACAGGGGTCCAGTAAACTGGCCAAAATAGTCTAATTAACCGGCGAGGGCATCCTTAATTGAGCTCTCTCATGATGATGATGACGGACGGCCTCGGAAAGGGAAGGCTGGCCGGCGAGGAAGAAGGCCGAGAAGAGAGTTCTCGAACCTCGCCGGGTCGCTTTAATCAACGGAATAATGAAAAGTTGGCGCCTGGCCGTCGTCTGCGAGACACGCACAGCTACACAAAAAGAATTAAAAACTGGCCCTGTCAGGGAGTAGCGGGCTCCATTATTACGAAAAAAATAGTCATCTCCCCAACAACACTAATGGGCATAACGAATTGTGATTTTGAATGTGTTACTGTGCAAGAGCGCCGCACTGCGCCTTTATTATGATATGCACTTTGTTTGCCTTGCTTTATCGTGGCCTAAATTGGTTATTACGTATTTTAAGTTATTCTCTCCGTTCTCGCAAGAATAAAAAGGTGGAACGTGTTTAGTTAGGCATATATACATCAATGTACTATCAGTTGATTATTAAATGTCACAAATCTGGCACTGAACATAGAGTCGTTCCAATACAAGAATGCAGCGTAGCTGTAGTATAGGG
>JAWQRP010003924.1:0-12596 GCA_033557875.1 Quadriops clusia
AAAATACTTTTAGCTTACAACATTCTGAAACGGTTTAACCAAATACGATGAAACTTCGGGAACATAAAATGTATCGATGAAACTAGGGAATGAGCTACTTTTTAGATCCATATTTTTTTCCAAAATCTATTTTGAGAACTGGTGTGCAAGGGAGGGTCTAACCGTCAACCCAGCAAAAACCTCCCTCGTAGCATTCATCAGGAAAACCAAGCCATATGGCAGGAAAGAAGCAGAAACATTAAAAAATTATTAATTCCCTTACATATTCGATTATTAACGAGTTATGTTTCTGATCGTATTTCTTTTATTTTGAGCAACTAGTGCCTGCAAATTCCCTTTTGTTACATTGCTGACTCGTGATTGGTTATTTACTTATTATCTTAAATATTAATATAATAATACTAATATTAATATAATAATAATATTAATTATATTAAAAATTTTAATACACTTTGAATTACAGGCATGACACCCCTCCTAGCAGCTGCTGTAACCGGCCACAATCACATAGTTGAATACTTAATAAGATTTCCTCATTTAGTATCTAGAAAAGAGAAAATAGACGCCCTAGAATTACTAGGGGCAACTTATGTCGATAAAAAGAGAGACATGATAGGTGCCATTGAATACTGGAAAAGAGCGTTGGATGAACGGTAAGGAATTTTTCTCAATTTTACATAGATTGTCATTCAAAAGAATTAGTAAATTTAATCTGTTTGTATAATTCAGGATAAAACTGCTCTTTCATATTATTAGTACTTTTTAAAAAAGCTTGAAGAAATATTAAAAAAATATATACATAAATCAGTAAAACGAACAAAATGAAAATAAAAACCAGATCAAGTCAATATGAAATGAATATGTTTGAACCCCTAATTAATTACAATACAGTAAAACAAACTTTCGTAGTATAAGAAAATAACTAAATACTCAATAAGAAAGATATTCTTTATAGAAAAAAATAACATTTGTTTTCTTCGTGGACTATATTAGTTTATTAATAAGGCGACAAGTGAAACTTGAGGCTCCGGTTCGTGGGAAAAAGTCCTTTTTGAAACGAAATTCTAAGTATTGGATAAGTTAATAATTTATTAATTTACTGACGCGTTTCGCCGCAGCTGGGCTTCTTCAGAGTATTACGTGTAATTTAAATGTCTACAAACTAAAATACATTAAAAAATACTATAACTAAAAATGTCATTTTGATGATGGTTTGATTAGAATTTTCCAATTATTCGAGTAATCATAGCATCAAATATGTGATCGTTAATTTTAATTATTAACTTCCTCATTACTTAGAATTTCTTTCCAAAAAGGACTTTTTCCCACGAATCGGACCTTCAAGTTTCACTTGTCACCTTATTAATAAGAAAATAACTTTCTAATATTGACAAGAAAGTATTTCCTCAAGAATTAATGAAATCGTTCCCTTTAACTTGTAATAGGTACAGTGGCAACGGACCACAACTATTCAAGCCGAGACCTCAGCGGGTAGCGGCCTACGACTACACAGTGGAAATAGCAGACTTGGAAGGCTTAGACGATCTCATGGCCGACCCCGACGAGATGCGCATGCAAGCTCTCGTGATGCGAGAGCGGATCTTAGGCCCGGCTCACCCCGACACGAGCTATTATATTAGATACCGAGGGGCGGTTTACGCTGATGCGGGAAAGTTTAACAGATGCATAGAGCTATGGAACTACGCCCTGGACATGCAGCAATCGATGTTGGAGAGATTGAACCCGATGACGCAAAGCAGTTTGTTTTCGTTCACGGAACTTTTCTCGTTCATGATGGGCGAAGAGGGGAAGCCGACAACTCGGGGACGAGTCGTTCCGCCGGTCGATTTCGTCGAGCTCCTGCGGGTGTTCAACAAGGCGGTGAGGGAAGTCGACTTGGGGAACCAGATGTTGAACAAACTGCCGAACGGCGAGAGAGACATGACTTACTTGACGCGAGTGTTAGTTATTACGCTTCATTTGGCCTGTTTGCTCACGAGGATACTGGACAATAACAAGGGGAACGAGGAGATGCACCGGCAGATCCACACGGCGATTTACAACCTCGTCAAACTGAAAATCGCCAGTCGATTGGGGAGGACCGTCCTTCATCTGGCGTGTTGCCGAGACGCGGCTCTCGTCGGACGATATCCGGCTTGCCAGTTTCCGTCGCCGTTCTTGGCGGAAGTCCTCCTGAGGGTAGGCGCGGATCCGAACGCGCGAGACGAAGAAGGCAACACACCCCTCCACCTCGCCGCGATGGCGAGACCTTGCCCGAAGAGGGTCGCGGAAGTATTGCTGGACAGTGGCGCCCACATCGACTTTGTTAATAAAAGTGGTGATACGTTTGCTAGCTTGCTGCGAGGACAGCAAGTGCACGAGCTTGTAAACACGGCCAAATACACGAGACTGAGTTGTATCGCCGCACGCACAATTAGGCAGTTCAAAATACCCTACAAAGGAATCGTGACGCCCGCCCTCGAACAATTCATTGCCGATCACTGACTTATTATTTAGCATATATTTGATCACTGCAAATATATATGATGATGAAACTGTTGAATTGTTTGTTGAACTATTAGAGTCTTTTAAGTTTTCTATAGAAGATAATATTTTAATAATCTTTAACTAACCGCCAGGAAATGCGTGAGGACCGTGACGACTTGATTCCGCGCCAGCACCCACTTCAGTTACTTTCTACATAATGCGGGGCAAACTATCTACCTGCACCATGTGAGAAACTTCTTTCCTTATTTTCCTTTAACGGCGTTGCGAATTTTTATGACAGATTCCGTACAAAATAATAATAAAGAAATAATAAAAAAATCCGATATTAAAACACTTTTTCCAATTAAAACACAACTACAAACATTAAAAATATTACTAATGAAATAAAACAAAGAATTACAGAGACATTCTTTACCAGTTAATTCTAAAACTTTACATTTGTACATATTCTCTGAACAATCAAAAGTTTCCTACAGGGTGCCGGATCTTTTACCCCACACTGTATAAACATATAACGACTGATTTGTATATTGTTCTTAAGGTATTAAGTTTAAAAATGAAACACCGTCATGTACGCTTTATTTATGTAAGGTCATTCGTTTCAAACAAACACAAATATTAAGTATAGTGTTTACAACTTTAACGAAAAATATGTGATAGTGGTTAAGAAGACTAAGAGAGAATTTCTTGTACAAGTTCATATCTTAACTGAAACATAATAAATATATGTACCTAATTAATAGTAAAATATACTTTAGGGAAATTTAAATTAGGGAATTTACTCTGTTGTCGCTGAAGTGCAAGCGGTTTACTTTCTCCAACACGGACGTTTATTTTTCTCTTACACTGCGTTTTTTACTGATCATCCAAAATTAATGTAACATTACTCTTAGCTACATGTTTTGTATGGTGCAAAGCAGAAATGTCCGTTCTGATGACTTACATCAAACGCTTATTACTTCTCTAAATCGCTCATCGGAACTCGTACATTTTTGTCTACTTAGTATTTAATGATAAAAGTGTGATTTTAAGAGTGGATAATATTTACATCTATGAAAATATAAATTTTGTTATGTATTAAATAAAAAAATATACACTTACTTGCTGTTTACTCTCACTCCCAAATATTACATTTTTCTTATGGGCAAAAAAAAAACAGAAAAATACCTTTGTTTCATCTTTATTTTCTCTTGTTCACAATTTAACACAACTTTATTCAACTTACGTGGCGATTTGATATATGTAAATTCAACTTTCTTACACATCGGTTTATTTATATTTTCAATCCTGTCTTTAAGCCGAGTGTTGTTCCATCAACCAACTGCTGGGTCGAATAGGGTTTTCTATAAAAACAAAAATAGAATGAAAATGGGGGCAAACGTGATGAAAATGAGGGACAAACATGTTGAAAATGAATACAAACATGATTAAAATTAGGGACAAACAAAAGATGAAAATGTAGGGAAGCAACAGATGAAAAAGAGGGAGAACCAAATGATGAAAATGAGGGGAAACCATAAGATGAGAGTAAGGAACAAACATCAAATGAAAATGAGGAACAAACATCAACTAAAAATGAGGAACAAACATCAAATGAAAATGAGGAACAAACATCAAATGAAAATGAGGAACAAGCATCGGATGAAAATGAGGAACAAACATCAGATGAAAATGAGCATAAACATGATAAAAATTCGGAACAAACAAACATGAGAATGAGGAAAAACAAAAGATGGGACACACGTACGATAAATAATGAGGGATAAAAACGATGAAAATGAAAACAAAAGTTGAAATGTTTTATACTTAATTTTCTTTGCAAACAAACGATCAATATCTAAAGGAGATAGTGCAAAGGGTTCATAAGTTTCCCTAATTCCCAAACATCCAAAAAGTACACAAACAGTTAACAACACGTTAATTTTAATCGAGAGAAACTTTTATAAATGGAGTAGCACTTACCGATCCGCAAAACAAAAGTCCGAGAACAATCGAAACCAACCTTTGACGAAAATCCTTTGACAATGTTTTCTGTCGATATTATGTGATGATCCTTTTTAACTACATGTATAAATCCTCTTAAAATTATATTAAAATCCTGTGAAAATCCGTGTAACATCCACTGAAAATTAGTAGAATATCCCGCGAAATCCGCCTAAAAAAATCCATTGAACATTTGCTCGAAATCCATTGAAAATTGTTTAAAATCCATTGTAAATTTGTTCAAAATCCACTGAAAATTTGTTCAAAATCCATTGAAAATTTGTTTAAAATCCATTGAAAATTTGTTCAAAATCCATTGAAAATTTGTTCAAAATCCATTGAAAATTTGTTCAAAATCCACTGAAAATTTGTTCGAAATCCATTGAAAATTTGTTCAAAATCCATTGACGATTCTTGTAAAATCCATTAAAGCTTTGCTTAAAATCCATTGAAAATCCTTTGTAAATTCTAAGACAATCCTATGAAAATCTTAGACTAAAAAAATCCTAAACTAAAAAAAATCCTACACTAAAAAAATCCCAACAAATACATCTGATAAGTTTGACATCGTCAAGTTTATTATGCACAAAAACAATACATTGGAGAACTTAAAAGTAAAAAATTTCTATCAAATCTCGAAATCCATCATCTCATAAAACATCCTTATTTGGAAAAAAAATCATTAAACTATCCTAAAGGAATAAGGTCTTAAAATTAGTACACACGAACGCCGATCGTTCGGCCGTCAATTCGGGCGCGATCCAAATTTTCTGTAAATCGATTAAGGAAGCATACATAAATAGTACAAATTCATATGACTAGATTCATTAATGACTAGTTGGTAAGAAGCACATTGAATTTCATCATTAAGGAAATTGCACAAAATCTCTTTCCCTTCGACATCTTGGGAATCCAAGTTAATTTGATGAAAAAGCGGAAAACAAATATGATGAATGAAGTTTTAATATATGTACAATACATACAAGATTCTAGAGTATTTTATAAATTGATAAACGTACAAATTATATAATCAACTTGTGTATATCTGACTTCAATCTTCCACCTTCATGAGAGTAGCATGCAAGCAGAAGATGTAATTATAGCTGAAGCAAATGCAAAGTCCTGGTGATTCAACAAATGAATTTTGTCCTTGGATAAAGTCCTGCACAGCTTCTATAACCTTTTCCAAGGTCGCATTAAACTCATTAAAACGGAAAAATCGATAATTGTAAATTTCTTCAAAGCAAGGTCCAGAGATTGAGTTTGCCATTGTCGTTTCGAAATAATCGGACTATGTAATTAAATAATGAGAGTACAAACATAATTGGACTACTTAAATAATCGGACTACATAAATAATCGGAGTACATAAATATTCGGACTACATAAATAATCGGACCACTTAATTAATCGGACCACTTAATTACCAGGAGCACTTAAATAATCGCACTACAAAAATATTCGGCCCATATAACCAGACTATGTGGTTTTGGTAATCAAGCTCCTCAATCCGTTATAAAAGCCATGAGGATTAATTTTGGGTTCGATCGAATGACAAAAAAAATGAAATTTGAGATATTTACAGTAGATCTATTTGGACAAGAGAAAATTCAATGTGTCAATCTTAGGAGGGCCAAATTTCCAGATTTTGCACAGCTGAATTACAAAAGCCGTTTCGGAGGGGTTTTATGTATATTTTTAAGATATGTGACTGTCCATAGGGAAAGAGACCAAATATTCACATGGGTCAAATTTGAATTTCCATGATTTCTTTACAGAAGACATTTTGCTGAACACGTCAATGTTTTTAGAATCTCTCTATCATGTTTCGCTTGAAAGTTATACATTTTTGAAATCATAGTAATGAAAAAGCTAGTTTTGAGAAAATTTATTTTTACCTCAGATTTGTTGATAAATCGAACAATCAATTAGTTGAAATTAAAAGCTGCGCTGCGGATGGAAATGTATATTTTTTCCCTGGTGCTAACTACCTTTCTTTCATTTTTATTCGACGTTATAAATTACGAAAAAAAGACCCTTACATGCTAGTATTAATTGAAAGTGCAACTAACTAATTTGTAGAATCACAGAACGAATGTACAAAATAATGTTGGTCCCAAAAGAACAAAGCCGGTTTTATCAAAAAATAAATCCCAGCATATTGAGTTTTTATTTTCGAGATCATTTTGATCCGGGAATAAAAAATATTTTATCCGATAATATGGAAAACAGTCTCAATTATTTTGTCTGCGAATAGTGAAGCCACGAATAAGGAGCGTTGACTATAGTTACTTATCTATCAAAAGGGACATTTTTTAAGAAAATTCATAAAATATAAATATTGAATGTGTTTATGCGGTGTAAGTAAAAATAATTGTACTACATAATTACTTAATTAATAATCAATTAAATTATTAATCCTTTTTTCTTCGAAAAACTAGGACGCAAACTACTTTACTAGAAAGAAATCGAAGTGAAGTTTTAGTTCATTTTCTCTGCTCACATCTTTGTTATGTTTTTTCAACTTTTCGATATGAAATACATATGTATCGATTGTAATAAAACCGATTATACCATCATGTAGATAGATAATTCGACAATAAGAATCAATTGAAATCAAAAAATCAATTTTTTTAACTGTTTTTAGTAAATCGGCTTTCCTGCAACTCTAGCCCGATGAAGATTTGGTCTCTTTTCCTATGGGCGGTCACATATAGTTTTCTTTAAACTTCTCCGCATATGATAATTAATTACGTGAATCATATCTCTTGTAGAGGCCTGAAGATGTCGTGATACATTGCGAAACTAGTTGCCTTCTGAACTAATAAAACCGTTAGAAACTGTGCAATCTGTTTCATTTGAAATAAATTTAATAACACCTCTACTCTTGAGAAATTTTTCAACAGCACTCAACTGGAACTATTTTAGCTTTATTGCAGCTATGAAATTACAACAGCAAAATCTGAAAACTGCCCCATTTCGCCTTAAGTGGCGTTGTCAAAGTAAAGAAGATTGCCTGTAAGAAAAGCGAAAAGTCTCAAAGGATACTTATAGCTCGCTCGACGTCCCACTCACTAGAGAACGTGACAACAACCGCGCCATTGCCCTTATCTTCGATATTCTGAACGTCCCCGAATTCTCGACATTTTTCGCTCAACATTTTAAAACTAGCCGTCGGAGGAAGCTGTAATGCAACAGAACAGGGTGTGTAAAGAGAGAAGAACGTAATTAATATGGACAACTTACATTCTGAATCAAGATCTGGCTGTTGAATTTACGATCGATTCCTCCTGTTGTGCTAGTATTCGTCGACCTCATAATATTAGAAGTGTTCGTATTTCCGAAAGTATTTGAGTGAGTGTCGCGGTCCGTGTGAGTGCTATAATTGCCCCCGCTGAAGGTGCTGCTGTCCTTCTGATTGTAGCCTGAAAAGCCGCCTCTGTTGCCTGTTGAAGAATTCCCGAAGTTGTCAGAACGATTAAAGCCACCTCCGCCGACGCCTCCGTTCATGTTGCCTTGGTTCCCACCAGCAAGAGCAGCTTGCAACGACTGATTCTGGACGAGATTTGCAAGATTCAAGTCCCCTCCACCAACCGCCCCTGATAACAGATTCCCTGGCAAACCGCTGACGCCAGCCAAGTTAGCCGCTTGCAACACGGCCGACGGATTCAAGTTCCCGATATTCCCGACATTATTCAAGTTACTCAAAGCGGCAGCCGTGGCCATCGGGATGTTCGGAACGGCTCCCAAAATGCCTTGACCCGCATTCGACGCCGGACCTCCTTGATTAGGCAAATTGAAAGCGACATCTCTCAAAGGCGCTCCCCCATCGCCGAGCCCAGGACCGACAGACTTCAAACCTTCGGGGAGCTTCATCGATTCATTATAACGATCCATTCGAACAGTCATTTGACGATCAAATAACTCTTGGTTGTGGAACATAGAGATAGCCTGAACACTCTCCACGGGGTGGGTGAACTCGACTACCCCGAACCCACGACTCTTCCCTTCCTTATCAACCGCCAAATCGACCCTCTGCACTTTACCGGCCAACCTAAATACTTCCTTTAACTTCTTCTTATCAACCTTATAATCCAACTGGAAGACAAATCATTAATCTTTATTGCAATCTCCTCCCCTACTGCAAACAAAGACCGAAATGCAAGTTGCCTCTATTTTACGACGTCGATTTGATCACAAAATGGAAATTTTTGAGTTACAAATATGTTGACTTGGAAATTTGTTGAAATACAAATTTGCCGAATTAAATACAAATTTGCCGAATTAAATACAAATTTGCTGAATTAAATACAAATTTGCTGAATTAAATACAAATTTGTTGAATTAGATACAAATTTGCTGAATTAAATACAAATTTGCTGAATTAAAAACAAATTTGCTGAATTAAATACAAATTTGCTGAATTAAATACAAATTTGCTGAATTAAATACAAATTTGCTGAATTAGATACAAATTTGTTGAATTAGATACAAATTTGCTGAATTAAATACAAATTTGCTGAATTAAATACAAATTTGCTGAATTAAATATAGATTTGCCGAATTAAATACAAATTTGCTGAATTAAATACAAATTTGCTGAACTAAATACAAATTTCTCTCATTCATTCTATTCTCAATAAATCATTTCCAAAATTCAATGCTATAATTACAATATCTTAATCAATAATTAAATACTGCCCAAATTATGAAGAATGTCATCTTAACAATTTCAAATTTTAATTTTTTTTTACAGAAACTTTTTTATCCTAATATAAAAAAATACAATATACAAAAAAACTGCTGTCTTTAGGTTTTGTGTAAGATATGGAACTCTTCATAACCAAGACAGTATGCCTATGGATGCAGTAACGTTCTATCTACTTCAACTGATGAAAAATTTGTTCCTTGAAATGCCCCTATGAAATTCAAATATAGCAAACACCTGTCTACCCATGACAAAATTAACTTGGAAAGCAAGTTCTCAGTAATAATGCGATATTTTAATGCGTCACATTTATGTCCATTAACATGCTCGACAGCTATTTTAAAAAGTTCAAAATTTGAGAAGACCGAATTTACGAATCATAACCTAACAGGTTCTGTCAAGATTAGACATTCAAGGCCGCCAACTTTGTAATTGACAACTGGACAATGATAGTGACAGCAACGACACGGTAATTTTTCAAAAATCCCTAACCTAATATAACTGAAAGGAATATTCAAAACTACTCAGATAATCACAAATTTGTGGTAGAACATATTTACGGTAAATCTAATGCTCAAACAGTGTACAAACGAGAAAGGCAATCTAAAAGAACTTTCGGCGAGCCGAACTTTCTAAATATCGCAGTTTTCCCCAAAAAAAATTCATACGAGTTCGATATTCAGCACAAAATCCCAAATTCATTATTGCATCCAACTTTCCGTCAAGTTTCATTCCTAACACTGTGAACCTTTGAATTTCAGAAAATTAGACGATATCGACCCGGAGATTTCGAACAGATAGGGGCAACTTGAGATCCGAGCAAGTTTGGAAGAAAGAAATAAAATTTTGTGTACTTACATTAGCCACGAACACCCTGGTGCAAAGGGGCACGTTTATTTGCAAATTTTCCAAATAGGCGGGACTCAAGCCGTAAGTGTTACCCCATTTGTCTCCCCCAACTCCCCCCATATCCATGAAGTTTCCACCTCCACCACCTCCGTCGTTTCTGCCCCAATTATCCCCTCCTCTATCAGCTCCCCTATCTTCACGTCGTCGTCCTCCAATCAGGTTCCCAAACTTGTCCCGGGAGTTTCCAAAATCTTCCTTAATGATGATCTTCCGACCTTTAAGTTCAAACCTATGCATCACTTCCAGACATTTCTTGACGGAAGCCGGCTCGGAAAATTCGACGATACCGCAGCCTCGGGGTTTGTCATTTTCATCAACAAAGAGTTCCACGAAAGCTACCTCTCCGACTTGCTGCCGGAACAGGTCCTTTAAATCTTGCCAACGGTATTCATACGGAATGTTGGAAATGTAAACTCGTGAATTGGAAGTTTTGAGGCCTCCACGTTCCTTTCCCCTGTCGGGACTTCGGTCCCGCCCGCCATCGGAGAAGCGAGTGGGCCTGTCGCGTCTGCCTTGGCCACCACCTCGTTCCCTCGAACGTTCTCTGTTTTCTTCACCCATTGTTTTTTGACCTCTGGAATAAAAAAATTTGTTATGATTATATGTGAAAAATTTGTTATGATGTTAATGTTATGATTAATGTGTTTGGTATAGAGACGACACGATGCTAATACAGGTAAATGCTAATTTAGTACTTTTAATTAAATTTCCCAAGTTCATTTTGTTTGATTAAATTTTTGAACTTGATTAAATTTTTGAACTTGATTAAATTTTTAAACTTGATTAAATTTTCAAACTTGATTAAATTTTTAAACTTGATTAAATTTTTAAACTTGATTCAATTTTTAAACTTGATTACATTTTTAAACTTGATTAAATTTTTAAACTTGATGAAATTTTTGAACTTGATTAAATTTTTAAACTTGATTAAATTTTCAAACTTGATTAAATTTTCAAACTTGATTAAATTTTTAAACTTGATTAAATTTTTAAACTTGATTAAATTTTCAAACTTGATTAAATTTTCAAACTTGATTAAATTTTTAAACTTGATTAAATTTTTAAACTTGATTAAATTTTTAAAATAGCAAAATTATTGACGTAGTTTTGGTAACAATCTTTATAAAATTTTGTTGTGCTCGCAAGGCAACTGATTTCGTTGTATACAATAACATCATTTTAGGGTTTTGTTGTTTTTAAATTTAATAAAATATTTGTATGTGTGTATGTAGGAGTCTAGATTTTATAATAATTTCTTATATGAAAGCTAGTCATTTAAAAAATAGTGTTTAAAGTAAAGCACAGATTGTATAGTGAAACCTCGACTATTCGTTCTCATTAGATTCGTTTTCCCACATACATCGTTTTTTACTAACAGTGAAAATGTTTGCCTACGTAATCAATAGGTTTAAAAACTGCATTTATCATTGACGGTTCTTGTTTTACCACATTATTCGTACTGCTGCTCTTGATATTTTTGTTCATTTATTTCTTAACCTATTCAATCTTATTTTTTTTATTCATTTCATTCTTGGGAATTTAAGACTTTACAAACTTTAATACACATCTCAAACATCATACATATTAGTTATTATAATTGTATCATGATTTTCAAAGAGCTCATCTCGGAAATTTTTCAAAATTTAGTTTTTCCCTACTTTTTCATGATGAGTTATAGACCAATGTTCTATGAACAAAAAGGGCATTCTCAGCCAGTCGGAAGTTACAAATTTTCCGATGAAGTTACTCTTTGAATGATTGTGATAGAAACTTTAGTACAGTTAAGTGGAATAACAAGCGAGAAGATTGTTTGTTCACTCACCAACTGTACATGAATTTGATTGTAAGTAATTAGCACAAAGAACCACAGTTTTAATTTGAAATTATCACATATTCAGAGGTCTTGAACTTCAAACCGTGAACAAAATATAACTTCAAAACTAAAACTTTGTCTGAGAGAAAATTAACAAAAAAGATACAAAAATTGTTAGCTTTAAAAAATTATATATTAACAAACCTATTTTTTTTAAATTTATTCTACATAATTTGTGTCTAAGTTAATATAATATTCTAAATAACTATTTTAATAAACATGCAAATAATTATTTCTATTTACAGTTGACTCTTGATAGTCCGACGCTTTTTAATCCGACACGCTTGGTAGTCCGACGCACGTGCCCGTCAAGGTCACCGCATTGCTTGTCATAACATGAACGCACCCTCCCTCATCCCTCCCAGTATTGGCTGGAGTGTTGTCGCGTTGGCTTTTAGTTCAGTCTTAAATATTAAATCTAAGCGTAAACATGGAAATGGCAAGTACAAGTTCGAAATGTAAACATGTAACATTGTCTCTAAAAGATAAATGGGAGATTATTAAGCGATGTGAGGGTGGTGAAACTCCGACTGCGGTATCTAAACTCTATGAAATTGGACGAGCTACAATATATGACATTTTGAAAAATAAAGATAAAATTGAGAAATTTATGAAG
>JAWQRP010003925.1:0-12595 GCA_033557875.1 Quadriops clusia
CGATATTCTTGAATTATAAATCATAGAATATTTATAAAAATCTATTTGAAAGTGTAATTTAGTTTCAACTTTGTTTTATAACAATGGTATTCACCTTAGAACATAACATCTTTATAATTCAGTCATATTTTGGGACTAAGCGCATGGAAGAAGGTGTTGCCAGATATTCCGTTCAAGACTGTGATGGTGAATTTTTTGCACAATTCCCGGAATTTGATGTAGAACCTACCACGTTGCGCCAACATATCCGAAGGACGGTTGACAAATTTTCAATTCATGGAACTGTCGAGAGAACGCATGGGGGAGGACGAACAAATACTTCTGCAGAGGTTATCGAAGATATAATACAAAAGATAGAGGAAAATCCAAGAAAGTCCCTTAGAAGACTATCCAATGAGAGAGGCGTTTCACTGACAACCACCCATAAGATTGAACGAAAAGTTCTACGCAAGTTCCCTTACAAAGTAAACGTAGTTCATCACCTGAAAGAAGTTGACTATGAAGCCCGCATCAATTATTGCAATTGGGCATTAAATGTATTAAATAATGAAACATTAAATGTCAGCTTCTTCAGTGATGAAACTTGGTTTACGAAAACTGGATATGTCAATACTCAAAATACGAGGTATTATTCCTCAGAAAACCCCCATTTTATGATGGAACATGAATTTCATCCAGAAAAAGTGGGGGTCTGGATTGCCGTGTCAAGGCGGAGATTATATGGTCCCATATTTTTCAACGACACAGTGACTGGGCCTAAGTATAGACAAGAACTTTTGAGACCATTTATTGAGCAGTTGGACGACAATGAATTGCGCAATGGTTACTTTCAACAGGACAACGCGCCTGCTCATACTGCTAGGGGTACGTTAAATTATTTAGAGGAGTATTTTGGAGATCGTTTAATCTCCAGTGGTTTATTTCCACCAAGGTCTCCAGATTTAACATCCCTCGATTTTTCTATATTTTGATATCTGAAAGACAGAGTGTAAACATATAATATAAACTCTATCCAGGAATTGCAGGAGGCCATTACTGCAGAATGTGGTACGATTACTCCGGATTTACTTGGCAACATTTTCGATGGTATGCAAAAAAAATTCGAAATTGCCTTTCAAGTACAAAGGAGGCATTTTGAACATTCGTTATAAATATCATTAGAATTTCTATGTGCAGTTCATGTATTTGCTTAAAATACATTTATTTTTTGTATAAGCACTTTAAATAAAATAATACCTTTATGTGATATTGTCTTATTATACATTTTAAAATTTTTTTTCTTTCTTTCAAGTCATTAACTTCCACCTTACGTGCTTGTATTCAGCGAACAAATTGTGTAACTTATGCAACCAAGTTTACTTGGCAGAATGAAATAGTGAAGTGCACAATATATTGAAGGCGGCCCCAAATTTAAATTTTTTATAAAAACAGTTCAATCCGAACACCCTGTATGTAGAAATCGACACATTGTAGTTTTTATAAACTTTGTCATAAGTTTGAATAGTTTAAATTGTTATGTATAATTTCTCTCTCGCCATCTATATTCCCGTCTAATAGTGTTCACTTTCATATGCAGAAATCTGCTTTACCCAGATCTGTCTTACCGACTCTGTAACCGACGTTTGTCAAGCCGACAAAACGTGATTCGCTTTGACGTCTAACAGATTTGTTTATCAGAATTTGCAAGTCTTTAAATTTTAAAATTTCCCAACAATGGCAAATTCGCTGACGGATTCTGAGAACAAAATCTTCGAGGCTATAGAGAAAAATGATGTGACAACATTAGCAACATTACTTGTAGAGAAACAGAACGTTAACATCATCGATGAAAATTCCATGACTCCTTTACAACATGCTTCGTACAAAGGGAACAAGGAAATGGTTCAAATGCTTCTAGATCAGGTAAAGGGGAAAGAATATAATTGTTTATTATACGTTTACTTTTTGTATTATAACGTAATATATCTTATTGTGATATTGTTATAATATTATGCGCAACAACTTCACCCGCACATTATTTCAAAATTTATCGATATACATGCTGAACCAAATTAAGTGTCTACTATTGTTAACTTTTTTATTGTTTAAAATACAAGATTGTTCAAATTAATAAACTAATAGTATTTTTAATACCAATTAAGGTAAAAGAATGCAAGAAATAATTAAACGTCGCATTTATAAGTGTTGAAACAAAAATAAATTTTGTATATTATATTTTATAAAATATTGAGGTTATAAAGCGCAAACTGAAACAATTAACCTGTAAATACTCATTTACATTCAATTTAATGTTGCAGTTTTACTGTGCAGACAAACTGAGGATATATGCGATAGTTGATATCTCAATTTCCACAATTATTTTGCTTAGTTCCGATGGCATATTCAAACATTTCAGACCTCGAGATATCAGACAAAATTGAACTGTGTGACTCTCCTATGTATTAAAGAAAAAACTGATAGCATAACTAAAACTAAACTAAATCTGTCATGACGGACAGACACACTTGTTTTGTACCAGTTTTTAAAAATTCTTAAGAATAACTAATACTCGCACAGCAACATTATTTTATTATATGTTCTGTGTTTCTATTAAGGCGGAAACAGACTAAGCAAACATTGTTGAGCAACAGCTAAACAACTGTTGAGCAAGAGTTGATCAACTGTTGGCAAAGAAACGTCAATGATTGTTGGAAAACATCGGTGAACCTTGTTGCTCAAAAGTTCGTTCAGTTGAGCCAAAATGTGCGACGAAGATAATGCTTACTCGCATGGTGCACGTTATTAATAATGAAAATTAAAACATCGCGTAACTTGCTGAAAGCGTTGGTGGTGGCAAAGAAGTATATTCGCAAACAGAAAATGGAAGTATTTACCAGAACTAAGAATGGTAGACCAAATGCTATTCAAAAACTTCACTCGAACCAATGCAACTAAGCTAAACGCATATTGACAAGTCTGCACACGTACGGCGCAACTGTTGATGCAGTGTTGGTCAACATTTCCTTTGATATACCGCCTCGGGAGCGAACATCATGCAACAGTTTGTCAACAGTTGCGCAACTGTTGAGCAACACGTACTAATTGAGCGAACTCACGAGTTGATTAACTGATGCCCAAAAATGTTTGCTTAGTCTGTTCCCACCTTTAGATAACTGCAACTGCTTTTTCCGAAGTTTTACTCTCAGTTGAGAAAACATTTTAATCTGTTTTGTACAATCATAATAAGAACGTGATAATAAGTGATATTTCAGATTTATATTTCTGGGCTATTAATGTCTCAAAAACAGTTAATTATTCTCCCCAGATATTCTAGTTTTGCTTACAAAAAATGGACTAACAAATTTCTTAAGGAAAGAATCTCCAGAGTATGACTTAATAATAGTGAACACTTCATTTTGATCAACCTGTATGTAAAATAATATATATTATATTTTATGTGATGTTGGTACTGCATATTTTATATAAAAGAATATATGGTAATTAGCATTTATTGTAAATATCTTGCAATGTGCTCGCAGGGTGCAGACGTAAATCTCTGCCAACATCAACACGGTTACACCTGCCTCCATTTCGGGGGTCTCTCCGGGAACTCGGAAGTCTGCCTCCAACTCCTCATGGCAGGGGCAAAGCCTTTGGCACAGAACGCTGTGAATAGAACTCCGGCACAAATGGCTGCCTTCGTGGGCAACCACAATTGCGTTTCCACAATTAATACCTTTATTTCTCCTTCTGAAATAGCTTATTATACGGAAATTCGGGGTCAACAAACACAACCCTCGTTACCCAACTACATCGCAGACAGCTTTCACAAATTCATAATGCAAATCAACATTTTTCCTATTAGGGTCGCCATTAATTTGTATACGTTCCCTGGTCTAGCGGATCACCTTGAAGAGGTAAAAACTGTCTTGGGGCTCATGCAAGACAAGGAAATGAAAGGAAAGGAATTCAACGAAGTTATTGGCTTTAAGCTTCACTATCTATCATTTGTCGTAGGTTCAGTGATTAAGTTCAAGAGTGCAAATGCAGGTAATGAGAAAAAATCTGACTTAACAGAACAGTATGCCCGCAAATACTTAAAACCTGGAAAAGACAATTCCACGCCTCAGTTAGACGAACTGCTGATTGAAAGTGTTCGCTCGTTCCCGCACAGAGAAAGCACCCTCTTCAGGCAAATGGTTACAAGTATGCATGGCGGAGGTGCTGGAAACGCATTTAGTATAGTTAATGCAGCAATTAACGGACAACGTGGATTTGCAGACACGATTGCCTCGTGCAGTACCTGCAAAGAAGAAAAACCAGCCAAAAAATGTGCCAAATGCAAAAACGTACAGTATTGTGATAGAAATTGTCAAAAACTGCACTGGTTCATTCACAAGAAGGAATGCGGGAAGCTAGCAACGGAAGTAGCTGAATCTAAAAAATCTGAACCGATCGATATGTCGGACTTACAAAGTGAAATTTCCCAA
This sequence comes from Quadriops clusia, assembly GCA_033557875.1. Classification (NCBI taxonomy): domain Eukaryota; kingdom Metazoa; phylum Arthropoda; class Insecta; order Coleoptera; family Hydrophilidae; genus Quadriops; species Quadriops clusia. Next base: position 4,470 of record JAWQRP010003925.1, read on the forward strand.
ATTATAAGCAAATAAGTTGTAACCAAATTAACACTTCGAATTTTATTGCTGCCTTACAATAATATTGGATGTTAGTTGATGTTAAGTGTCATGAGCAGTATGATAAGTCAAATTGTCTTTAGGCAATACTGAATCGTTATTCTCTACGTAATTGATTGTAAATTTTGAACTAAGCTTATTTTTTAAACATTAATACTAACTGTTTCTAATCTGATGTTAATGACCAATTAAAGTAAGATTAGTTGTTTTTTTGTGCTTATAGAAAATGTTATGTTTTATGTTACGAATTTTTATTATTTTATAAATATAAGTTAATATGTTAGAAATTATCAATAAGCATTGAGTTTTCATAATTAATCCTTTAGGGAAGAAACGTTCACTTTGTACAATTCTATTGTCGAACATACTGAAAATATATTACTGAATGTCACAGAAAGTTGTTTTATTTTTTATTTGTGTATGCCGGAGTTGAAAGAAAACAGAGATCCAACGTAAAGTAACAATGTATTTTCCATTAAGACAAGCTGTTGGCTATGGCTGTTGCCCACAACTTGCTTGAATAATTTATCGTTAACAAAAAATACATCACTAAAGCTATTTTACCCATTCAAATACAGAAACAACTTAGTTTCGTAACTATATTATTGTTCCTATATTGTACAAAGATTGTTCCCCTTCATCGGAAATATTCATAATGTCATTTACAGCTAGTTCAGATTTACGATACACGTGTATATACATTAAAAGCTTTAAGCACAGATTGTGCTTGAAGTATGGTTAACAACAAACAACTGATTAAATACGCATGTACGCTCGTAATACGTTTCTTCTTATTTTATATAACTTTATAAGTTAGAAGTTAACCGAGGTACAATTATAAATTTTAATTTTAAATCAATTTAATTTGCCAGCGATGGGTTTGGTTCGTTTGTCACCGCACGACATTGTTAAAATATTAACGAGTTACTCTTCAAAAATTGAAGGGCAAAATTTTTCATACTTCAATCGTTTTGTACTTCAATTGTTTTGTGTGTTTGCAAGTAATCAAATGGCTGTTTGATTACTCACTTGTGAGCAACAAAAAGTATAGTTTTGTAGGAATACTGAGTGCTTACATTGAAATATTCTTAATGCTAAATGTTGGTATAATATAATGTATAAAACATTTTATATGTAGACAACTACTTCTAACTATACAAAATGCTCTACAAAATACTCTGTTTAGTGTTTGCACCTTATGATAAACGTTAATATACACAAAGATATATCACATATAAGTTATAAGCTTCTAGATTGCATTTGCTCATCACTTTTAGTAAAATCGTTGCTTTAGAATGTTAATGATAAGGGAATGTGTGCTTTTCATAACAAATAATAAATCCGTATACTGTTATTGTTAGTTTTACTTTTATTATTGTATATACGGTTTATTAAATTTTGTGGTTTAATTCAATTTGAGGTGGTGTTCGTATTGTCATTGATCATACTAAACAATGAGCCCAATGCTTCTTTATTGTATATTGCTAACTAATACATTTTTTCTAGTTTTACCTTATTTATTGTTAGTATAAGTAATTTACAGGGTGTCGCTGTGTGTACCTTTTGTTCAGTTTGCTTACAAATATCCACGTTAGAGAAAAACTAAACTTTCTTAGCATGCCCAATTTGATTTAAACGTTGTTTAAATCAAATTATGGCTGTAAGGCAGTGCGAAAAATTTTTAGTTTATATTCTACAGTTCGATAGTTTTATTGGTTCTTTGAGTTCCTATTTTACTTTTATTGTTTTTTTTAAGTATTTAGACATACATTTACTTAATTGTATTACTATTGTTATTAACACTTAAATAGGTATGTTATTGTATATGCAACAATCAACTTTATGCTGCTTATTGTAGTAATATTTTTTTATTTATATTATGTTATTATTATTATATTTTATTAATAATTTGTACATTTACAATTTTGTGGCTACTTAGGTCGGATAAAATGAATGATATAAACTACTATTTACAGAAACGGGTCGGCCCGCCTTAGCTAAAACTAATTGTTGCTCTGCTACCTAAACGTAATAAACGTCGAAGTGGCAAATTTTTCTTGACACTCAGACTTCTGCGGGATTGTCAGCAAGTCCAGATTCGGTGTTGCTGAGCTTTACTTGCTTGCTGTCCGATTGTACGATTCCGTTTACTTGTGTGGACCCTTGAGAATCGCGCCAAGGTGTTGTGAGGATTCTTATTCTCTGAGGAGACAAGTTATGAAACATTTGGGCCAAAATGAGCAAATGGATTAGAGTTATTGAACAAAATTAGCAAATGAAATATAATTATTGACTAAAAATGAAAAAGAATTATTGATCAAAAATGAAAAAGAGCTATTGACCAAAAATGAAACGGAATTGTTGACCAAAAATGAAAAAGAATTATTGACCAAAATCGAAAAAGCATTATTGACGAAGTGTGAAGGTTTGACTCACTCTTATAAATGAACCAGGTGTTACAATTATCTTCCAAATGGCAATACTGGGAATCATAATAACTGAAGAGCCAGCGATCATCCAGCCGAGAACGTTCGCCCAACCTGGGTATACGTAATCTTCGTAACTCAAAGGTTCGTAGCCCAAAAGTCCGTATACTATGATGAAGATGAGGAAAAGAGGAGCGGCGAACTTCCAACAAAACCTCCAGTAGATTCCAGGGGAAAACCCAATCATGTCTTTGATGTCATCGCAGAAGCGTTGTGTACCTACAGGATGATGTTAAAAATTCATTCGTGTATTAACGCACTAATTATTTACCATAAATCCAAGAGACGACAATGGACTCGAACAACACCGCAAATAGCATGGAATACCCTGCTGCGTATCTGTCTAGAAGGTGGAAGAAGTAGAAGCCGCCTTGGGAACAAGAAGCCAAACCCACTATAAAGTAGAGTGTGAAGAGACCAGCTACGAAAAGTTCGCGATGACGACCAATTTTTGGGAATTCGTCGCTTAGGGCGGTGATGATGGCCTCTGAACCACCAAACTATAAAATTAATTTTATTAAATTAATATGCAATGAAAGAGTTAAATGAGGAAACGAAAAGTGTAAATGGATATTTTGCAGAATCTCTGTTATCAAGGGATGAAATATGTGGAGTTTTATTTTTGAAGGCAATAAAAACTAAGGGTTCGTTCCCCTGTGCGTTATCATGTTTTGATTTGTGAATTCTCATGCGACTTACAGAGCTATCTAGTCCTAGAGTTAGCAACATCATGAAGAATATTAAGGCCCAAAATATGCTTCCTGGCATTGTAGCTATTGCCGCAGGGTACACCACGAAGACCAAGCCGGGTCCTTCAGTGGCAACCTCCTGGATAGGTCTTCCAGAAGAATAGGCCATGTAGCCGAGAACAGAAAATATCACAAAGCCGGCCACGAAGCTCGTTGCAGAGTTTATCACGCTCGTTAGAATGGCGTCTCTGAAAATATTACAAATTATTTTTTCGCGACGACTTTAGAAAAGAAAAGAAAATCCTTACTTATATACGTTGTTGTGGTATTTGTTGTAAGAGGCGTAGGCAAGCAAGACACCGAACCCGGGCCCCAGGGAAAAGAACACTTGGGTTGCTGCATCAACCCAAACCTATTGGAAAAAATAATGATTTTATTTTTGTTATTTGGGATTTTAATGTGTATAGTGTATAGTTATTGGGTTTTAAGTTCAATTTACATGGTGAAACTCAGAGTTGTTTTCATACGAAAATAAGTCTTTATTACAATTGTCGGTAAGGGTTAAATGCAAAGAAACATGCGGTAAAACTTTCTCATTATTACCTACCAAAACTATTTGCAATGTATATTTTTTCTTTACTTTTAACGCGTACATTGGTTTTTCTTTTTCATTGTAACCTTATCATGACTATGTCTTTACCTATACGTTTAAAGCGAAATATCAACAATTGTAATAAAGCCATATTTTCGTGTGAAAAGGTATTTTTGCCCTTTGGTCTGGAGTTATAACCTAACAATTGTACACTATTCAGTAAATGTTAGCAGCCCTGGCATATCAGGACTATAAATATGTATTGTCTCATCTAAACGAAAGCTTTTTATTCTTTCATAAATGAAAGTATGTAGAAATTATTTTAAAAAAGACTCACCTCAGCGGAAGTTATAGCAGCGAAATTGGGATACAAATAGAATTTAATTCCTTCCGCGGACCCAGGAAGGGTAATGCCTCTAACTAAAAGAATGAGTAAAACTGCATAAGGAAATAAAGCAGTAAACCAAACCACCTTTCCCGATGTCGAGATACCTTTCCACAAAGAAAAATAGCAAATGATATAAACGGCCAGGAGGCAAAGGGCCATATCCCACTTTATAGCGCCTAAATCGTGGAGACCTTCGCTTTGGTGCAGTTCCAGTATGGCTCGACTATAAAACACGAAAATTAGTGCACCGGCAATTTATAAAAATTCGAAAAAAAATAAGAAAGAACAAAAGGTTTTTACTTGAAATATTCAGATGAAGCCGAAGAGAGTCTGGAATCCGGCCCGGGCACAGAGATCTGTACGTCGGAGGTAGAGTTTCCCTTAAAGGTGTAGTTTCTAGCGGAATCAAACTGGAAATATTAGAAAAATGTGCACGGTATGTTACGAACAAACTTCGATCTTTAATTGATCTTTACTTACTGGTCTGCAGTAATTGGTGTTCCAGGAATTGCCGCAAGTTGTCCACGGCAGCTGATCGGTGAAGGAAGCAAAGAAAAATCGGAGAGCCCAAGCAATGATCACATTGTAGTAAAAATCTACGTAGAACGCGATTAGTACCACAGCGTAACCTATGCCTGGAAGAAAATTTGCATATCATTCATTCTATTCCTTTCTTTTATATTATTTTCTTAAGTACCTATTATAATTCTTATTATAACATATTTTCAACGAGAACTGAAATGTAAGCAACGAAACCAAATAATTCATCCCGTGAGCAAGGCAGTCGCCCAAGGCCCGTCAATTATCCACTCTCACTAATCTCCGGAAACGAACCCGGAGCTGCCTCCATTGTGGCAGCGAAGTTCGCGACTCTCCACACCACACAAAAGACATTTTTCAGCCGGCCACTTTATGAAAAAAAAAGTACAATCGTGCCCGAGAAGTCGATATTTCACCAGTTAAATGTTACGGCCAAGAAGTTATTTATTTTTTATACCCTACATGCAACTTTTATTTTCCTCCCCAGACTCGATCGGCCGATATAACAAAAACAACAAATTCGTTTTTAACTGATGGAGTTATAAAATATATCGCTTCTAATCGCAGCCCGTATAAAATTTTGTTGTCGAATGGCTGAAGCGCTCCATCAAGCTAATGTAAGCCGATAGGTCGTAAACTTTTCATCGCTTTTCACTCCATAAGTATGTAAGGATCAAGTTTCTTGCAAGTTTATTCGAACATCAAATCAATCCTATAAGAACATAACTAATTATTTGAGAATAATTTTATTTATTTCAGTATTGTACTTAGAAAGATAAAATTTCGTTTATTCTGACAGCTCATTCTGAACTGGATAAATTACATATGCAACTCTCCTACCCAATAGGAAAGCTCATAAGGATCACACCTGTCCAGTTATCGTACTTATACCAGAAGACTATCATAGAGAGAGATTATTACTGAAGATATCAGATGTAGATCGTATTTTCTAGTTTATGACATAGCTAACAAGAGAAAGACTCATGGGAAAAGTAGGAAAACTATTTACAATATTGATAAATCCCTTTGGTTTGTTCTTTGATGAAACAAATTTTCAACAAAGGAATTTTAACTACTTATGTAGTACGTCAGATGCAAATACTTTATATTATTTTGTATGAAGCATTTGTGAGAGGAAAGTTAACGAATGACCTCATTTTAATAAAGTCATTGTTAAAGTCAAGATTGAAGATGAAATGTATGGTAGTAACGAACGATATCATTATTAAATTGAAATACAGTAAACTCCCGATTATCCGCGAGCGGATTATCTGCGGTCCTCGTAGAAAATAATTTTTTTTTCATGTATTGCAATCTTGAGAATTTAAGTCAAATAATACACTATTATGTCTTCATATTTAGGAATATGAAGATATAATGGTGTACTATTGGACCCAAATTCCTAAGATTTCAACACTACAAAAATAAATACGTTAAGAAAACAATATGAAATAAATTGCTTTCAGTTGTTTGAAGATTCCGCTCATGTTTTTTACTAAACGCGCCAGCTCTACAATAACTGTGAATGCATGGTCACAACTTCTCGGAACTCTTTTTACCCCATACTTTATTTTTGAATTTTTTTTCTCAGAATTCGCGTTTTAATTTAGTTTCAGTTCACTTGTTGTCGAGATCGTTTGTATCTTTAAACAGTCCGTTACAGCTTGTACTGTGGTTTAGTTTATAATGTCTGAAAAAAGAAAAAAAAGTAGTTTTATCGATCCAACAAAAACTAGAATTAATAAAACAAATTGAAAATGGTGCATCGAAGAAGCAGATGCAATTAAAAAATGAAATAGGGGAATCTACTATCAGAGATATTTACAAACAAAAAACTAAACTAATAGAATTCGCATCAACGTCGGATAACTCCTCGATGTAAAAGAGGAAAACTATGAAAAAGAGCACTTATGAGGAACTAGATACGGCACTTTTGGAGTGGGTGACTCAGTTGAGAAATCAGGGAACTCCCGTTTCAGGGTGTATTGTTGCTGCAAAAGCGAAACAGTTTTTTTAAATGCTAGGATTAGAAGGAACATTTGACGCATCATCGGGGTGGTTGACGAGATTCAAACAGCGGCACGGGATAAGGGAAATTGGGCTTCACGGCGAAAAATTAAGAGATGATAAACAGGCAGCGGCAAAATTCAAATCCGATTTTGAACAGCTTCTTTAATCAGAAGGAATTTTTTACGAGCAAGTATATAACGTTGATGAGTCGGGGCTGTTGTGGAAATGTTTGCCGACAAGAACACTGGCATTTGAAAGCGAGCAGCGAGCTTCAGGTCATAAGATCAGTAAAGAGCGCATCACTATAATGACATGCAGCAATGCAACAGGATCTCACAAACTAAAGCTGGTAGTGATTGGAAAATCAAAAAAACCGAGATCTTTTAAAGGGACTAGAGCTGAAAACCTCCCAGTGCACTATTTCAACCAAAAGAAAGGCTGGATGGACCGACAAATATTTAAAGAGTGGTTTGAAAAAAAAGTTCGTTCCTCAAGTCAGAGAGCACCTACAGTCTAGAAACTTACCCGAGAAAGCTATATTGCTGATTGACAACGCTCCGTCCCACCCAGGAGAAAATATTTTAAGGTCAGAAAATAGAAATTTTTTCGTCAAATTTTTGCCTCCCAATGTTAATGCTCTCATCCAGCCAATGGACCAGGGCGTAATTGCTTCAATGAAAAAGAAATACAGAACCAACTTACTAAAAAATTGACTGAAGAGGGGAATGATCTTCAAAATTTTGGGAAAGATTACACGATTCTTGACAGACGGCGTGGAAATTTTCAGTTTATTTATTGAAGTTTTTTTTTATGTTGCAACTCAAGTGAAGATGTTTAAAAAAGATGCTTCTAATTTGAAGTTGGTAGAAGTTTTAATGTGGAAGAACAGTGGATTGCATCTGGTTTCTTTATTGATTATTGTACTTCTCCCTTCGAAAGTTTCGAGGCAAGAGTTAGTTGATATTTTTAGCGAAATTTACAATACTGTAGTTTAAAGCTACTTTAGTAATTACCTACCTTTCTAGCGTGCAAGTGTACTCTTAGTCTAGTTGCTCTAGAATTTAGGGTCTAGGTACAGTCATTTGCTTTCAAATGCGAATTACCTACAACAACAATATTTATCTACACCTAAGGCACCTGATGAAGGTTTGTGTAAAAGAGCAAAAACTGTAGTGCCCTTCAAAATAAACCGAACAGCAAGACTATAGGCTTTTATTCCACCCCAAACAACAAAATTTCTGTTTTAATCAGTTATCGCTTGTCGCATTTTATGTGCAAATGTCTATACCTACATGTGCTTGATGAAAATACATATACAAATAAGTTTATTACATTGCTTTATTTATTTCTCTTCCATTATACAGCATATATCTACTCGTTAC
>JAWQRP010003926.1:0-12594 GCA_033557875.1 Quadriops clusia
GTTAAATTCTCCTTTACAAAACTCATTGATATTCTTTAAAATGCGATTTTTTCATAGTGGCGCAACCATCGATACACACTCACCATAGAAATCATATTCCTTAAAATGGGAAAATTACCGACGGACGGACGTACGTACGTACGTACGTACGTTACAACGGTAATTATGTTTGTTGATAAGAAAATTTCAAAAAATATCCCTTATAAAGGTTAGATATTTAAAGATTAAGTAAAAATAGTTGCATCTTGTCAAATATATTGTCTATATTCTTGATGTCAGTCTTAAAATGTATGTTGCTTTTATCGTATTTTATGTATAAGGATTCATATACTCTCCTTTTTTGTTTTGTTTCATGTATGTATACTGATACACAATTCAGACAATTAATTTTGACAACTTACTAAACAAGATTGTTTCTTAGAATTCGCTTTATCTTTAATTTTAGTGATTATTTTGCATCTCATGTAATAACAGCTTCTGGTTGGTTAGCTAGTGTTCAATTATCAGTGATTACACTGATAAAACACCCTGTTGATTTCTCCTAGCGACACAGTTTAGTCTCTTAGTTACTTCTATCTTTTGGTGCTTTAAAAAATTAAAACGTCAAATAAACTTCAAAATGAAAGATATTGCAATATGTATTTATATGTAGGTGTATTTAATAAAATGAAGACAATTTATTATGTACCTACTGGAGATGCAAAATAATCTAGCCGAATCGCATTGGTGCTACTAATTTTATGGGTAAATTGACTCCTGCCTCCTGCTTAGGAACGAGAATCGTGCAAATAAGTGCACTTATGCTATTACTACAGAAAAATCCACTACTTGTATTAGAATTTTTACTTACTATTTTAATATTATATTTATTAAATTTATGCTTGATATTTTCAGTTAGATTTTTTATGTATGGTATTCACGTGTAAATTGGTTATGAAGTATTACTACCTTTTTTTTTTATTTATGAAGGTTATAAATTCTATCTATTCTCTGTTTAATAATTTTATTATATTATATTAGGAAAATTTTTCTTTAGGGCTTTTTTAACTTTATTAAGTGTTTCTTCTCTATATTCAGGGTTTGTGAGGTTTAGGGCTCTATCAACAAGTGTAGTAATAGTACTACTTTATTTTTATAATTTTTCTCACAGGATGAATTGTAATTTATATATCGTTGTGATCATATTTCTTTTGTTCTTATATTTACATCAACTTTCATCAAAATCATATCGAAAAAATTTATTCTATCATTAATTGATTGTTCAAGAGTGACATTTATTCTAGGACGATAATTGTAAAATGTGTCTAGCATCAGCACCCAAGATAATATCAACACTAAATCCTCCATGTTTTTTTTTATATGGCCTCGTCAACTTCGAGCATTTAATGAAACTTTATTTACAGATAATGAAACCTTCCTTATGTCAACAAAATATGAAAAATAGAATAAAACTCATTAATCTTTATTTAATCTAAAAAACCCAAACAAATAGAAACGATTTTTACTAATGAAATAGCATTAAAGTGCGTCAAGCTATGCAATGTCTGGTGGTTTGGAAACGAGAATTCGTTGAGTAGAAAAAAAGTTAATGTTTGCTATGGGAGTTAATGAGTCTCATAAACAAAAGGTGCCTTTTTGCTGAGAACGGTTTAAATGTCTGGCGGCGGAAAAATTTGCATATGGCCTGACAATTGCTTTCCCTGCAAATGGAATTATAAAAAGTGATGATGACCTTTCCGCGGACGGAATGAGAGAGGCGAAATGAATTCAATTTTATGTGCTGCATCGTAAAAATATCAGGTAACCTAGGAAGTTTGCACTAATGAAACGGCGAGTTTTTACGTTCAAAAAGTACTGGACAAACTCATTAAAAATAATAGAGTAGGAACGTTTCGCTAAATGCGCACATGTATTGTACGTACTCAGGGAAATAAAGGCGTAATTGGGAGTGGAAACTTTTGCAGGTGCATATTAGTACAGCCGTCTTCAGATTGTCACAAGAGTCAATTTTAAGAGTAAGCACACGACTTGTTTTCGTAAAGTATTATGTTTATTTGACGACAAAATATTTTAATGAATACCTAACCAAATACCTTTTGTTTATTACTCTTAGAGTGGTGATTGTTATAAATACATCCATGCAATGTATTCGTTATCATAGTTTGGCATTTATTTTATTTTTCTATTAATCACTAAAATATGGCAGGCGTATACTAACGTATGTGATAATTGATAAAGATTACTCTCTATATGTAAATGTTGTTGAAAAATATCGATGCGTAGGTATTTGAATTACCATACGAGTGTACAATGAATCATATCACAAATGAAGACTCGCGCATTTCGTTGTATGCACTTAATCCGAAGATGGTCGTGCGTACTAGGAAGTCGCGTAATTGAGAACAGATTCAATACGTGTTCAGCAATAAAATTATTGAAAGGATGATCAGGAGTGTGATTTTGAAGAGGAATTGTTCCCGGAATTGTTTAAATCTAGTCCTAGTTGCTCCTGCTGGGGCATTCGTCGAGATAAGTTTAATATTCGCCTGAATTAACCCAAATACACCGGATCGGCGGAAACAGGAAGCTGGGAGGACAGCTCGCCGGTACAAAGATCAATGGCACATATACCGAATTCACACATGAACAGATGACAATGTCCTCGCGCGAGGCGAACAAATATTGCGCCTCGTGCTGCACACCAGCTCATAACCCACCCCAACATGGCTCACTCGAACCGACCCTGCGTCCAATGCCCTCTAGGCTGTTTTACACAGCAGGAATATAATATCGCGCCCAGCTTCCTGGATAATGGACACACTGAGGGACGCACTCCGCCTGTTACGGCAGCGGTATAGTTTGCACAATTTCAACAATAATATACAAGATATACGATGTGCGGTGTACGTAGTCGTCCCCTTGGGACATTATGGGACCGAGCGAGTTGACGCCGGGGAGATTTCAATAACCACCGTAGGCATCAAATTTGTTTTGCTGATGCAATGTATTTTTCGTATACCTGCATAATTGGCGGAGGCACGCAGTTATTTCTTGTCATTTGAGTAAGGTGAACTGGGGTAAGGTTGCAAATGGATTAATTAATGTTAAATTTCAATAGCTAATATATAGGAATCTACAATACATTTGTTTTCGCGATGAAATTTAAGTATGTCATCAATTACATCAGATTAGATACAAATACAGTTTGATGTTGTAGTCGAATTGCTAATCTTTATTTTCTTTACCCCGACGCTTGCTCTCTCTAGCCGAAACACATTTTAATATATAGTGCGTGACGAATCACAATTTGTGACTTAGTTAGACATTTCTGCAAAATCTGTAATATGCACAGTGAATTACTAGCACAAGTTATTGCTACCTACTATCGAAAAAAAAACACGGAAACCAGTGATTATTTACTATGGAAACTACCCGAAAAGTGAATTACTACAGACAGCAAATCCTCATATGAGGACGTATATATTAAGGCAAATGGAGTAAAAGTGACAAGGAAAACGTCTCAAGCAGTTTTTTAATAGTTTACTGGTATTTTCATATAAAATCCTCCCTTAGTAATGCTGAATCTTAAACGGCATCAGAATGCATATAATCACAGGAAAAATAATAAGTAACGGACAAGAAGAGCTCTTGCATTTATATTTACTATAGCTATATAATGCAGGTGCCCTCTGAAAACCGGTTTATCTTCTTAAAGAGGGAAAACAGTTGTAGGTGTGAAACCTGTAAGTTTACTTCCATTAATGTCTTTGAGGAGTTGTTAGCTGAAGATACTGTTTATTCGACTCAAATTATCTATGATCACTGAACCTGTTCGATTTCAGACTGCTACAGTCAACTAACTAAGGACAACTACAACGGATTTGTAAAACCATATACGAAGTTTTAGAACAGAGTTTGTGCCTAGTTATATTATCTCTTATCGACATATTGCAGGCTTTCGGATACTGGTCTCGACAACTACCAAAACAATCTCAGAGAAAATGAACTAAAATTCAAAACAAACTAGAGAACATAATAAAACTTATTCATGCAATATTCACAAGCTGAATGGCTAGCGACCGACAGTGAACTTAAATAAGTATCTTTTACAACAAGATATCTTCATATACAGATTTACATTGATCGAAGATTCATCTGGAAAAGTCATATCCTTATGAAAAGTAAACAACATGAACTCCACAACCTATAGGCATGGGTTGATTAAACACAGAACTCTCATTATAAGCTAAGGAAACTATGTTAAATTAAAATTCCATGTGACTATGTTAGTTGCTATTTCTAAACACCAGGAGTAAAATAAGAGGTATTCAATCTTTCACAGGACTATCAAGATCGATTTATGTTTGCCATAGCAGTAAGTAGGAAGAATAGGGACAATTCAGAGTTCCAAAATTATTAATTGAAGAACCAAGGATTAAAGGTGCTAATTATTATGCAAAGACTCCGAAATTGAAACTCTAGAGCATTTTCCATTCGACCAGGCGCGGTGCTTTAAAAATCGTGCCATAAGAGAAAGCAATTCCACTTCAAAACATGAGTTGTTAAGGTTTTACGAGGCACGTCCTGCCTTCGTCCCGAACTGTTATACGTCCTCCAGCTCCTTATATTTCTCGCGGCAGAAGTAATCCTCCGTTCTATTCGAAATATACGGCCAGCAGTACGAAACGAACATGTTCTCCGTTTTATGTTCTTCTTCCTAATTCAGCATTATATTTTACGTACGTTTACGGCGACTGCCAGATTTATTGTTATAATGGCCAGAAGCTCGGCGGTGGGCGGCGCTTTTGACTTATATTAAATTTGCTTCAGTCTGAACTCCCGACATCTGTATAAACGAAGGTACATTAATTGCATGAAATACTGCGCCGAGTGCCCTTCGGCCTTTGTTCTCGCGGACGCGGAGAATTCTGTTTTTGTTAGACTTACCGAGCTGTACACAACATAATTAATATTTACCATTTGATACCAAAGCAACAATTATTTATTTATTTTTGTGATATCCGTTTGAGACACATCTCGCGTGAAGCAACAAAACCTCAACATGCGCGTACTTGCCATTGTTGGGAACAACCGGACTTTATAGATAAGTTTTAATTGTGACAAATTAAATGTTTGAAATGTAAATTTGAAATTAAAATCGTCGGGATGAAGGTACCTATTAGAGAAAACAGGATTGTTAGAACAAATGGGGAAACTGCTCTACCAGTTCACTACCGCAAATGTTCTCTGTACCTTTACATGAATTTCGAACGACTAATATTTATTTTGAGGTACTGTTTTCAAAGTTTTATTAATAATAGATGTTTCGGTTGTGTTGTATGTATGAACGTGCGCATGTATTCTATTCGTATAGAAATCCGTCGAGTAGCAATGGGAGTTGGTTTCGTCTGCATGCTCTGGTATCTCCACTTCGTTAATCATGACCAAAATTAGTGCATATGAATGAACAAGTAAATGGAAATTAATGCATGCTGCGCATTTTAATTATAGTGCAAATTTAGTCTCTGGAGTGTAATTTCTGATGTATGAATCAGATATACATACAAATGTGTAGTAATAGTGAAGTGGTAGAAGTTTACTAACTTTTTGTTGAACTTTAACTGATAAAAAACACATGTACCTACTCGTTACTGTTTTATTAATATGATCTATGTTAGTTTCGCTTACTCAAGTAAGCATCTTCGGGCAGATCCGTCAGCTGTCAATACGTAAAAGAAGAGAAACGCGAGATGTTTAATGTTAAGATACGTGCACAACTTGTTGCCAATCCACTATGAAGTTAGCAGCTTATACAATGGTCGAAACATGATTTCTTTTTGTCCATTTAGGCATTCCACATTGTTTTCTGATTTTATCTTATCTATTTCTAAAGACTCTTTCAATTTCAATTTAAAACCCTTAATATCGTATTTATGCAACAACTTCACATTTTCTATATCTAATTTATGTCCGTACAACCAAAGATGTCGACCGAATGCCGACGTGATTATTATTTACATGTTCATTCATTTTAATTTCTACAGATTTCCCAATCTCTCCCACATATACAGATCCACAATCAGAACGCTCCAGTTTATATACACCACCTAAGTGTATTGTGTTTAATTTATCTTTAGCATTGCCTAACCGTTTCATAATATTGCACTTGTTACTGAATACTAGTTTTATATTATATCGTTTAAAGATGATATTCAGTTTGTATATGTCAAAGTTGCCAAACGATATCTTTTTATATATCTTTGCCGAACTATCTTCCTTTTGTAATTTTCAACATGATGTATTGTGAAAAATAAAAGATGAAGTAGTCTTGCTTATGAATTTTATTTGCACGCTATCGGTTTCGGCTGGCCTCCAGCCTTCTACGGGCGCTTAGTCCGTCAAAAATACAATAATATAAGAATACCTCTTATATGACATATTGTTTTCGAATTGTTTTTTCTTTTTCAAAATCAATTTATGTATCTCTTCCCTATCAAATTCGTTCGCACATGCTATTTCTTTTATGATGTTGACCTCCCTATTTTTCTGTTCATCGTTTAACAACATTTTGAAAGCTTTATGTATGTATAAATTGAGGGCTTCATATTTGTATTTTATGGGGTGAAAAGAGTTTCTTGGTATTATCACATCTGAGTGTGTGGGTTTTCTAAATATATCGTATTTAATTTTGTTATCAGCTCTAGAAAGTGTTAAATCCAAAAAATTAATACTATTTTCTATTTCTACTTCCATTGTAAACTGAATTTTCCTGTCTATGTTGTTGATATAGTTGTAGAAAAGACGTAATCCACGTAATGTTTCCATACTCTGACATGCTTCACTATCTCTGTATGAAATTTAAATAAATTTTTCTCAACATGATTCATAAATATATATGCTAGTATTAGTGAAATAGGCGATCCCATCGACATGTCAGACTTCATATTATAAATCTTATTATCAAACATAAAATAACTTTGGTCTAATATGTGTTTTAGTATTTTGAGTAGATTTCCAATGTCGTTGTTTTCTAATTCAGTTTCCAAAAAGAAAAATTTGCATAAGTCTTGCAGGTGGAACCCTTGTGAATAAATTACTTACATGAAAAGAAATTAATCTACATATATCGTTAATTTCTACATCTTTTAAACTATTTATCAATTCAAAAGTATTTTGACTGTGTTTTGTGGTTTAAAATTTAACAATGTGTTCAGTTTTTTACTTAACAATTTCCTTAACTTTTCTGTAGGAGCTCCCATAAAGGAAATAATAGGTCTAACTGGTAAACCTACTTTATCAAGTTTAATATGGCTGTATATTCCGGGGATCCGTGGATTCATTGGTGTTAAAGTTTTTGGTCCATTGTTTTTACCATCTGCTAAAGTATCCACAATTGTGGATTTACATTAATTTATTCAATTTTTTAATTGTTCTTGATTCCTTTTTATTAAATTATTCTTTCTAACCTCTATTATGTTATTATCTTCTATGGAATTTAGTGTCTTTTCTATATATGTCTCCTTACACATAATAATCATCCCTGCTCCCTTATCTGCTTCATTCTGAACATTCAATAGCCACGTATCTTTGGATAAAGATTTATGAATTGAAGTAGTCTAAGCTAATGAACATTACTTGATAAACCAGTATATGTTTGCAGTGAGTTGCCACAGCAATTGGAAATTGAACAAAATGTATTTCATTGCATGGAACTTGAGTCATTTGATGGCAAATAAAGAGGTTAAGTTCAAAATTTATTAATTGCGTTTCCTTAAATTTCTTACAGTGTGAGCCTGATGAGTTTAGCCAAACGTCGGATTACCCAGAGCCCTGTTTGTCCTTAGCGAAAATTCCGCGAAGGCGCATTGTGAGTCCGGGACAAAGAACGAGGGATGACGAATAAAGAAGTTATTAAGGAAGTTGTTTCTTCCACACGTGCTGATTTAAAGGGGGCATCTGTCTTGGTCAGCAGCGATGGGCCGAATTCATCATGTTAGCACGTGACACCCGATTGAGTCTATATTTCTCCCTGGAACTGACGGACGAACCGGAGGCGGAGGTCTACAAACATTGTTTTCGGATCAAATTGGCCTTGGGAGCCGTCAGGAGCCGTTAGGGCCGCCATAACTCACTTTTCTGCGGTAGGAACCGAGTGTATTTACCTACGAGAAAATTACGAGGTCGAGCTCAAAAAACTCATTCTGTCGTCTGAACAACGGATTTCTGCGTCACGTGTGTGTCTGCCGCCTTCGTGCATTCCTAGGGCGAATCCATTTATTCACTTCTCCTCTTAACACACCACTAGGTCTAGAGCTGGTGATGCGATTAGTAAAAATCGCCAGCGGATGCTGCGGCGGCCAACGTGGACTCGGCGATTTAATGAATGAAATAAATATAGTGCGGGGACCTTGGCTCGAGTTCAAAAACTATAAAAATTCCGTTTCTGTAACGTCGCGGTATCGCCCCGAGGAGATCAGCCTGAAAAATGAGCGGTGGGACTTAAGTGAAGGCCATTAGGAGTTTTAAAGAGTTTTACTAGCGGCGGCGAACGCTTTGTGTACTACGCGGATTTTTATGTTGTTGTGAAAACTGCACACTTTCACGTTAGGTGCCGATCCTTGTTTTTATTGCAATGAGCGCCATAAAGCCGAGCAGTGCAAGTGAAATGGTTTTATTGCCCTTTATTTTCTGTTTATGGCCTGTATTCTATTTAATACATACTTATTGTCCGCTCGCTCTACTCTACGATAAAATTATGCGGAATATTGTTTAGTTCGCACTTAAAAATAATTATGTGGACATTAAAGTTATTACTTCAGGAGGTTGAAATAATTGTTTCGTCCGTATGGAATTACTTGTACAAAATGTTAATTATTGTTTTGTACTTATTTGTTTAGTAGATGTTCGTCCGAGTATTACTTCAATTATTTACAACATTTTTTTACTGTGTTGTAAACCACAAATTAATTTGAGAGGTGATTGCACAAATTGGAGAGCAAAAGTTTTGCATTATATGTCTATAATATTTGACTGAATGTATGTACCTGGTCAGGTATATAGCCATAGTACAGCTAGATGCATTAAAATATAGACAGCGCCTCGAGCATAACATTGTTATTGTATTAAAATATATGAATCATTACATAGGTATATGTATTAAAATAGAAAATAAATCAAGAAATTTTAAAACAGATATCAACAATAGCGCTATTTATATTCCTGTATGTATCATGTAATTATATGTAGATATTTTAATTCTGAAGAGGCTTATTAAAAATAAGCAAACGGTGGAACGTAAACTTAGTTCTCGGCAAATTTTAAAACGAAATGTAAACAAATACAGGCAGGTGAATTTGAGAGGGGCGCGAGGGTGAATACCGTGCTTACATCAGAAGTCTTGACGATGCCACAAAGCAGCAATGTCCACACAGTCTACTAATAGTCTAATAGTCTCTCTTAACCTTACTGCTTTGTGTCAGAATTACGCACGTTATGAACAGGAAAAAGATCTTCATCGCACTGACCGCCAAGCCCGTAAAGGCGCTCTGAGCACAGCTCTGAGATTCGAAGTCATGGGATTGCGACTGGTGGGGGGTTACGCTCGAGGCGAGCGTCTATATTTTAACGCATGTAGCTGTACATAGCCATTCCCAGAATCCATCTGAACTTGTCAGTAGCAACAAACAAAATCAAATGAATGAAACATTAATTGAAATTTATGGTTCAATACTAGAACTACATTAAATCAATATTTTTGTCATAGAATTTTATTGGAAGGGTATAATCTTTGTTGGATTTTAAACGACTTCTAGCAGATTGTTTTTAAATCCAGTGTGAAATTTACTTTTAGTTGCTTCTTTAATGATTTCTGCATGATTTAAGGTTTTATGTAAAATATCGGTGGCACCGTATTTAATGTGTATTACGTATAATGTACGAACAACTCTATTATGGTAAAAGTGAAAAATACGTAAGTCAAACATAAAAGGAAACAATCAAGAAAAAGAAACGTCCCACCCTGTGGAACATCTGCTCTTCCACCGAGGACGTATAATGTTTTCATAAGCCGACCGCATTCTATTAGATTTTGAAACTTTTCCCCATTCATATCCGGTGCACCACTTCCTTCAGATATTTTGTAACGTTTGTATGCACAACTTTTCGTTCGGTCGTTTCTCTCAATGTTTCTCTACATTTTAAAAACAACCATTTATTATTATTTTCTTAAGAACATTTCTTGTTCATTAGTGTTCACTCTTTTATTATTCTTTATTACTCATTGCTATAGAATAAAACTGTTGATTGTCAGTGTCAAAGAAAATAAAAAATACGATTATCAAATTTAAAAAGGTGTTACGATTTGCATAACAAAATGTTCAATCGAACCCGATGAAGTTTAATCAAGAATTTTGAAAGCCATGGTTTCGCAAGATTGAAAAACAGCAGCCAACGCACAATCAAAGGCTCACCCGCGCAAATAGTCGAGATATTCACAAGGCTCACACCCATAGACAGCTGAGATATTCGCAAGGAATGAACAAGCAGCACAAGTAAAGCCCGCAGATTTCGCAAGTAGCTATAATCAGCACAAGAACACACATGTTACATTTTACACACTGTAAGCTTATTTAATAATACTTTCAATTTTTGCAAATTGATAATCAAGTAACTTTTGGACATCAAATTAAAAAGTTAGGAACAGTCAAAGCGCAGCTAACTAACTTCATAAAATAATATAGAATCTATAGAAACACCAATTTTCACCGAAGTTAAAATTATTCAAAATCGTTTAGTTCAACTAGAGAATTTATGGCAAAAGTTTGATGAGCTTCAAAATGAAATTGATTTATTAGAACCAGATGATATCAATTATAAGGAACGTGCAGATTTTGAAAATTTGTGTTATAAAACTGTCACTTCTACCGAGGAAATGATTGAATGGGTAGAAAAAAGCGACAAATCTGTCTGTTCAGGTTCTAACAAATCAAGTGCTTCCGTGGTTTCAAAGGCTAATTTATCTTCTGCAATAGGTTCTGTAATTTCTAATTCTAAACTGTAATGACTACGGTAAATTTACCAACAATACAACTTCTGAAATTCAATGTTGAATTTACTAAATAGCAAGAAATTTTACTCAAGTTGTCGTGATGCTCATTTCAAGTTTCGTAATAGTATATTGTGTAACTAGTGCGGTAAGTTGTCGATTGCCCACGAGAGCGAAAGTTGAGCGCACGAACGAAGTGAGTGCGCTCATTCGCTCGAGTGGGTAATCGACAATACCGCTCGTGTTCCAGATACTAATTTTTATTACGAATGCGGGATAACAACATGTTTAGAATTGACACTCATTTTTACATTTCACTCAAACTTTTTTATCTGTCAGTCAACCATACTTTTTTAATATATTTTGCTTATCTTTTTTTTTATCAATAATTTGTGTGCGCTAAGTATGATTGCGTGCGGTAAGTGTATACTTACCGTACGCAAAATCACATTGTACTCATATAATAAGAAATCAGCTACTTATTACCCGTAACGGAGTGCGGTAAGACACTACTTATCCCGCATGAGTAATAAAAACTAATTAACGACTACGAAAATAATATTCAGTGTTTAGAAATGCTAGGTCAACCTGTCGATTCGTGGGATGCCATTTTACTTCCTATAATTTTGAACAAAATTGATGAGAAAATCATAATAGAATATGGATATCACGTCAATATAACTAAATGCCATGACGAATAGTCAACTTTCAAAGTGCTAATGAATTTTTTGAATATAAAACAAAGCACATTAGAAAATACAAATTCAACAAGACCGCCTTTTAAAAATACACAAAGAGAAAAACCAAACACTAAATCATTAGCTATTATTCAGATTGCCTTGTCCACAAAATGCACATTTAATGTGCACATTAAATGTGCATTTTGTGGACAAGGCAACTATATTCAACATTGTAATTCGTTTTTTAATTTGAAATACGATGTGAGAAAATTACAAACTTGAAGCTTTGTTTAAATTACCTTCGAAAAGGTCATTTTTTATCAGTATGTAAGTCATCTACTTGCAAAAAGTATTCAAAAAGATATCACACATTATTGCATTTCGATATATCACCTACAAGTCAAATTTCTCGAAATGATGAAAAAGGAGAAGAAATTTCAATATCAACAATTAACAACCATTCAGCTGAAGAAATAATTTTATCAACTGCAATTAGTCGTGTTTCTGGTAATAAATGCAAAATGCATACACTGCGGGTTTTATTAGATTCCTGATCTCAATCTAACTTTATATCATTACGTGTAATAAAATTATTAAAATTAAAGATTAAGTCAAATAATATGTCAGCATAAGTCAAAACTTGTCAAATATAAAAAACAAAAACTGAAATAGAATTAAATTCACTATTTTGCAATTACTAAAGTAAACTAAACTGTTTTATATTAGACAATATAACTAGTAATATACCAAGCAATAAAATAAACATAAGTTCCTGTTTCATCTTACCTCGGTATGAGGAGAGTTGAAACAAATTGACTTGTTACGGTTTAGTTGATTTTTACCAGAATATTTAACTTTTACAACTACTTT
>JAWQRP010003927.1:0-12594 GCA_033557875.1 Quadriops clusia
TAGTGTTTCTTATGCCGTAGACTAAATGCATATTGCCCTTTGCTATCGGAAGTTATGACAGTTAAAAGTCAAGAGTGCGATTTTTTCTTTAATCGTCAATAACTTCGTTAAAAATTGTCGCAGAAAATTGAATTAAAGTGGAACACATATAGAAATGTTCATACTACAGAATGCATTTGGAGAAACCAATCGAAAAAAATTATTAAAGTCGGTGGACTTGTTTATATTTTGAGAAATTTTAACAAAAATTTTTCATTCTCGTTTCTCACATAAAAAATTAACGTTCCTTTTAAAATAGAAACTTTTAACTTACAGAATCAAAAAGTACAGAGATTTTCCTTGAAAATGATATACAAAGAATTTTCGTAAGATCATTTTTCTTGGAGTTACACAGTTTTGAAAATGACCGAAATATTTGCTCGCTCGTAGGTGTTTCTTTAATTTTGGACGCCAGTTTACTATTGAATCATGACGAAAACAATGTCAATCAGACTTATAGCTTTACATTCTTTGTGGCATATATGCCATATATTAAATCCCTCACAATACATAAGTGTTCCAAAATGAAGGGTACCTGCTATTTTTTATATCAATGTGATGTACAGGAATTAAAATATAAATTCGAATTTCTTTATTTAAAAAATATTAACTTCACAGAAAATAAAATGTTGATTCTAAGAACAAATTTGTATTGGTAAAGAAAAATTTTGTTATAGCAACTAAAATAGTTTAATAGAAAACAACATATTTTTTGTTTTGGTATGGTTGAGATATTCATTTTTGTTCAAAATAGACGTAAACATTACTAATGGAAAGTAGAAATATTATTCCCTGAAATACTTATACCTTTGTTTTAACATCAAAATATTTCGGATGCGATGACAAATGGTGAATACCAGAAACCACCTTTTTTCTCGCGAACAACTAAAAATTTACTTCTCTGAACCAACGGCACTAATGTTGAACGTGCAAACATTAACGGATGAACAGATTGTTCTACATGTTTGATTAAAGTTGTCTATCTATAGTGTTTATTTGATGTAAAGTTAGGAGTAAACTCACCACCGCATATCTCACCCCTAATTGAAATTTTGAAAACCTGCCTCGATAGGACTAGTGACAATTATGATTAAATTCTAGAGTGTCTCCAAATTTCATTTCACTCGGTTGAAAAATAAACTTGTTATCTATCCTTCTTACAAGTTTCAATTTTTCCCATTGCTTTCCTATAAGCCTATTAAGGGTATCATATCGTTTTAAGATGCGAAGGCCGCAAGCGGATAGTAGATACTAGCAAGACATGAGGGTCGCAACGAAATCGGTCGCACCGCAGCGCGACCCTCATATCTTGTCTAGCAAACGAACGAGTGAAACGAATATACGCGAGCTTCAGCTATACACCTTTATTATTTAAATCCAAGTAGGTGGGAGGCGTCCGTCTCCGAGCGGAAACGCCCGTCACCTTTTGTTTCAAACATATCTCTCGTCTGTCAGCCAACAAAATTCCTCGTTTGTAGCTTCCGAAACCCATCCTTCCGACCTCCTACCAAATTTAACAGTGGTGATGTCTTTACATTTTCATGGAGGTTCTCTAAAAGATGCAGTGTGCAAGATGCGGGCGGGACGTTTACTGCGCTGAGAGGAAGATCGCCTTCGACCGGGTCTGGCACCAGTTTTGCTTCAGCTGCTGTAAGTACTGAAATGTAAGTAGCGGCAGTAGCTTACGGCCGTAGTAAGTAGCACCCCTTTCTTTCTACTCTTTCACCATCGTTCCTCTTCATTCTCGCCATCACCATATTCGCATCTTTCGCCATTTGCGGCGGCAACTAGGCAACCGACGTTGCGTCCGAGTTTCATTGGTTGCCGGGCTTGCGTGCGTTAGCTGGCCTAGATCGTTGAATGCCTTTTGTTATTGACCTAGAGTGCCCGTGTACAGGCAACCCAAACTACAATCTACCATATTTCACAGTATTTTTGAATAATATACTGGGTGGCGGAGAGTAAACGTATACTTTTCAAGTGAAGAGCACTCATTTTTCAAGAAATAAATATTTTACTTTCACAAAAAGGGAAGTGAACATATGCTGAAAAGCATGCACTTACCCTCTGGACCTTTAAGAAGAAATGTTACACTTCTTATTCAATGATAATACATAATGCAAGTTGACATGTTTTTTTGTTAATAAATAGAAGCATTTATGCGGACATGTTATATAATTAATATGTTTTTTCTTCTGTTAAATTATAGATAAGTGCAGAAGACTCTTGGACCTCTGTTCGGCGAATTGTTTCTGCGGCGAAATTTTCTGCAATTCTTGCTACAAGTGCATTTGCAACAGTTGCCCCCAGTATACTTGCTGCGACCCTTGTTGTGATCCTTGCTGTCCCCCGAATCCCTGTTGCCCCCCTAATCCTTGTTGCCCCCCTAATCCCTGTTGCCCCGCTAGTTCCTGTTGCTCCCCAAGTTCCTGTTGCCCCCCAAGTTCCTGTTGCCCCCCTAGTTCCTGTTGCCCCCCCGATCCTTGCTGTTCGCCTTGTTGTCCCCCAAAAGGCTGTTGTTCCCCGTGTTGCCCCCCGAAAGCCTGTTGTCCCCCGGACCCTTGTTGTTCTCCCTGTTGCCCCCCGAAAGCTTGTTGTCCTGATCCTTGCTGTTCTCCCTGCTGTCCCCCAAAGGCGTGCTGTCCAGAACCTTGCTGTCCGCCCTGTTGTCCCTCTTACTGTCCTCAGAGTTCTTGTTGTGGAGGGTCCGACGCAAACGGCTGCATGCCTTGCATAGAGCCTTGTTGCCAGCCCCCCTGTCCCAAGCAGCGGTGCTGCAAGCCCCAGGGCTGCTGCACGGACCCCTGCGACCCCTGCTGCTCACAACTGCCCTGCAAGCCCTGCTGCGATCCCTGTTGTGCCTGCTGCAATAAGCAAGTCGATTGGTGTTGTCCACAGACAGAGAACTACTGCCTCAGGAAGTCGTGTCCCGTGCAGAGGAAGTGCAACCCGCAGAGAATATGCGAGGTACCGTACCCCAAGCCCCCTTTTTACCCCTACTTTACTTGATATAGTTTTTTTTTAAATTTGGACAACCTATTAGTAATTAGTAACCTTGACACTTCATTTTTTTTCCTGATACACGAGTACACTACAATTTAATTATTTAAATAGATTTTTGCAGAGGCAACCTAAAACTTATTTAGAGGTTACTAAACTGGATAGGTTGCCTCAAGTTAGTTTTTCTTCACGTAATATGCACCACACCAATACTCACATTATGCACAGATTAATTTTATCTTATTCATGATTTTCTTTATATTTATTTTATTACAATGGAAAAATTTATTGTATTCCTAATCTAGTTTTTTATGGTTTTATTTATTTTTAATTTATTCTATTATTCATTTATTTTAAGTTATTCCTTTTCAACTTATTTCTTTTGATACAGGAGCAATGTTTGTTTTATTTTATTTTTAAGTAGGTACGTTACGCACAAATATTACGCATATAACATGCGGGCTTCCGGGCGACGTTCAAACCCCCCAAATAATACTAATAATGAAAATAAATAAAAATATTTTGTAATTGAAATCTTGAGCAATTGGTCCGAATTTAAACTTAAATTAAAGTAACACTCTACCAAACAATAATAGAATTATTCACAGATGACGCTCGGTCACTCGATCGCTCAAAAACGCTTCCACTGAAGGTCCAGCCTTAGACCCAGGCTTGCTTAGACCTCTTCCTAGTTTTACAGTTTTTTCAAATCTTTCGTATTTGTATGTTACTCCCTGAGGATGTGGTACAGAGAATACGAAACGCGTTGATAATAAATATACATATATGTGTTTTTGGTGTGGTATTGCCTTAAATTCGGTTTTAACTTGGACTAGCTGCTCGAGATTTCGATTGCAAATTTTTATGGATGATCCAAGAAATCCAAAACTCCAATAAAAATATTACATGAAGAAGCACGAACGAACGAGTAGAAACGAAAGGGCCAATTCAAGTAGTGCTGCATTTTTCAGGAGGCAACCTATTAGTTTGGCAACCTTAGGGGCCCCCCGCGTTGACTAACGTATAAAGGGGTACATTTAGAGGAAACAATTTTTAGGAAGAGCCTTGCCCGACAGCGTGCTGTCGCCCTTGTGGCCCCTGTCCTTGTCCGTGTCCGGTGGTCCCCAAGAATCCACCGCCGCCCCCGAAAGAATACGAGTTCTGCTGTCCCCGGACCCCGGGGTCCGCGTGTGCCGCCCCCTCACCGCGGGAGGTGGCCAGTTATTACAGCAGGAATCATAGGAAGCACAAGAAGAGGTTCTGTAAGGGCTCGTGCTATTGCCCCGACGACTGCAAATGCGCCCATAGGGGAATGTTTGGGAGGCTGGCTTGCGTGAAGGCTTGCGACCCTTGCGCCATAGTGGACTGTTGCAACCCCGAGTGCCCGAAGAACAAGGTGCCTTGCGGGAAGGGAGCCAACACTGTGTCGGGATGCTGCCCGAAGAGGAACAACTGCCCCACCAAGAAAGCCTGCCTACCGCCGCCCCCGTGCCGCGGGGACATCTGCTGCGATCAGTTCAAGCCCCCGTCGCCCCTTTCTTGCAGGGTAGGGAACCCTTGTTGATGTTGTTTTTGTTATGTTGTTGTTTTTATTAGTGATGTTTTTGTATTGTTGGATATTTTTTTGTTCTGTTGATTGTTTTTGCTGTTTTCTTGTTGATAATATTTTTATTTCATTGTTGATGCTTTTGTTTTATTGTTGATCTTTTTGTTTTTTTGTTGATTTTTAAGTTTTATTGTTGATCATTTGTTTTATTGTTGATCTTTTTGTTTTATTGTTGATCTTTTTGTTTTATTGTTGATCTTTAAGTTTTATTGTTGATCATTTGTTTTATTGTTGATCATTTGTTTTATTGTTGATCATTTGTTTTATTGTTGATCATTTGTTTTATTGTTGATCATTTGTTTTATTGTTGTACTTTTTGTTTCATTGTTGATGCGTCCGTGTTATTGTTGACAATCTTGTTTTTGTCGATGTATTGTTGCTGCTGATATTTTTGTTTTTGTTATTGTTGTTCTTAGATAGTTTTTTTTGTTTCTTCTTTGTTTCTTTTTTGGATTGATGTTTATTGTATTTTTTGTTGTGTTTGTTTTTGCCATTGGTGTAACGAATCTGCGTTTCATTTGATTTGCTTCACATTCATTAGTTGTTTTATGAAGTCATTTAGACCCTTAATCCAATCATTTTTGTGATTTTAGAAAAAAGGCATCAGATTATTATGCACTAATTTTTTATTAATTCCTTTCTTACTTGTTTACATCGGATTTGAAATTTATTAAATAATTTATTTATTGATCAATTTGGCAAATGACTGATTAATTTATTACAAGAATAAGCTAATGGTTAATTTCAAAATTAAATATGTTCATTATAACCCTATATATAGGGTGTTTCAAAATTACACCCCTTCCGTTGCACTACATGTAGTACTCCCAAAAGAAGCAAACATTTTTTTATGGACCCCTGCCCGATAGTGAAAAAATATGCAAGTTATACAAAAAAATCGTATGACTTTTTTACTCAACTTTGGGGGGCTGTGTATCCCTAGGGGTTGAACATCGGACAGGGGTCCATAGAAACTTTTTTGCTTTTTTTGGTGAGTACTATATGTGGTGTAAAGGAAGGGGTTTAATTTTGTAACGCCCTGCATTTTTTAACTCATTTATTTAAAGTCGACCTGTTTTCGCATCAGAAGTCAATTAATTATTGACGTCATAAGAACCATGACTCCTGAAAATTTTGCCAATCATGGGATTTCCACCTCGTCATTGTGTTCTTTACCGTGCGCGTAGATATACCAAGTCATTATCGTTATTATTATATATTATTGCATGTAGGTACCTGCAGTGTTTTGTTAGTTTTACTAGCGAACTGCTAGGCTCCCCCAGGGGCTGATGCACTCTATCTTTGTTTCCCACAGATCTGCTGCGACCCTTGTTGCAGCCCTTGCGGAGACTGTTGCCCGCCGAAAGCATGCTGTAAGCCATGTTGTGATCCATGTTGTGATCCATGTTGTCCGCCTAAATGTGACCCATGCTGCGATCCATGTTGCAAACCGAAATGCTGCCCTCCGTCTGGCTGTTGCCCTCCTTCTGGCTGCTGCCCTCCTTCTGGCTGCTGCCCTCCTTCTGGCTGCTGCCCTCCTTCCGGCTGCTGCCCCCCTTCTGGTTGCTGTCCCCCTTCCGGTTGCTGTCCCCCCTCTAATTGCTGCCCCCCCTCTAATTGCTGCCCTCCGTCTAATTGCTGTCCCCCGTCTAATTGTTGCCCCCCATCTAACTGCTGCCCCCCGTCTAACTGTTGCGAGCCTTGTTGCGATCCTTGTTGTGATCCTTGTTGCAAACCAAAATGTTGTCCTCCATCCAATTGCTGCGATCCTTGTTGCAAACCGAAATGTGGCAAACTCAAGCGGTGCCCCCCGTCTAGCTGTTGCGATCCATGTTGTGATCCATGTTGCGACCCATGTTGCGATCCATGTTGTGACCCATGTTGCAAGCCAAAATGTTGCAAACCGAAATGTTGCAAACTCCCGAAGTGTTGCGACCCTTGCTGTGACCCGTGTTCAGGGCCGAAATCAACAAAATGTTGCAACCCTTGCTGCAAACCTAAGAACTATTCGAGCTGCTGCGACCCGTGCTGCCCCCCTATGTGCGACCCATGCACCGGTCGCCTGTACAAAAGAGCCACCTGTTGCGACCCTTGTGGCCCGGGCTGCTGTCCCCCCGAGTGCTGTCCACCTGACTGTCTGAGGATCCGATGCAAAGACCCTTGCAACCCCTGCGACCCATGCTGTACCACCTGTTGCCCCCCGTATTGCCCCCCGCCCCGTAAGCCCGTATGTTATCCGCCAATCAAGTGCTGCGAGACCGACCCATGCCTAGTGCCTTGCGAGCGCATCTGCTATTTCCCCCCTCCAATATCTAACTATTGTTCTTGTGGACAGCTGAAGCCTTGCGACTGCTGCATGAAGCAGTGCCTGAAACCCTGCGACATATGTTGCCGGAGATGTGGAAGGAAGGTTTATGCCGCCGAGAAGATCATAGTCTCGGGGGGAGCCTTCCACAGTTGCTGCTTCTCTTGCTATTGCTGCCACAAGCCCCTGGAGGTTACCAACTACTACGAAAACCAGGGGGAGATTTATTGCAAAAGTGAGTATGTGTGTGAGTGTTGAGAGGTTGATGTACTGTTCTGCTGGCCTCTAGCCTAGCTGAACGCGCCCTGACTGTGGAGTATACATAATGTCTGTTTATCGAGAGTTGACCGACCTAAAGAATACCATTTACCGATCCCTATACCTTATATGACATGATATGATATGTAGGTATATTCTGGGTACCCTCGACATAGGTCCACTTTCGTTAACCAAACAGTACAGAGTCTTTGTAACGAAATGTTACAAAGACAAGACTTCATGCAATCTGACGTCACTCCCATTGAATTTAAAACCAAAGTTTCATAAAGAACAGATTTTTGATATTAATTATGTAAGCCCATTGCCTAATGACCCTAAACCACTTGTAATACAGCAAGTAGCCGGGCGCTTAGGCAACCAGACTTACAGGGGTGCGTTAGGAATGTATGAAAATATACATACGTAGTAGAAAGCACTTTCTATTTGAAAAAAAATTAACTAAAACTTTCTTCTAGTGTAAGGTAACTTTAACGATATTTTTTATATTACACACACATACACACAAATATATGTAACCTTTTTATCCAAGAAATTATATAGGGTTTTACGACTGCACTGATTGGGGTAAGTCGTTTTCATTTACATCTTGGTTCTTTATTTGTTTGGTTGTTTATCTGTACACTTGTTTATTTGTTTACTAATTTGTTGGTTTACTTGTTGATTTATTCCTGATTTTATTTATTGTGTTATTCACTAGTCTATTTATTTATGTACTAGCATATTTATTTGGTTATTTATTTATTTATTTGTGCATTTATTTGATCATTTATTCATTTGCGCCGTTTTTTGTTTATTTTTAGCCTGCTACCAAAGGTTCTTTGGACTCTGTGGTTATGGATATGGAGCGGCCATAGTGTGCTACGAAAAAGCTGAGTGAAAATGTAAACCCAAAAAATATCAACCTTTATGTAACAAAATATACTTGCGAATCCGTGAAACTGCCTTCTTTCTGTGTCTTGTAGTAGTTAAGAAAAGTCAGGACTAGACTTTCCGAGGCTCTCTGGCACTAATTCGCGTCTTTTTCTTTTGTTTTCTAGAGTGCTACTGCAAGTTCTTCGGAATCCAGAAAAATCCCTGAAGAAATCGTTTCAAGGCTCCGCCGTTTACTACTTGTCCGAAAATGTAAAGTGCATCAATAAAGATTATCTTTATCTTGTACCGTTGAGAGTGGTTGTCTTTATTTGCTAGTCATCATTTGTTTATTCTAGTGTTTTCTTTTGCGTTTTCTTTTGTTTTTTTGTTTTATTTATTCAGTTCATCCATAACTTTCCTTCATTTTTATATTCATTCATTTCTTCATTTTGTTATTAATTCGTTTTCTTCATTTGTTATATTCATTCGTTTTCTTCATTTGTTATATTCATTCGTTTTCTTCATTTGTTATATTCATTTGTTTTCATAATCATCATCTCTACAAAGCAAATTCCCTCAATTGTGTGCAAAGCAGATCAACGTCGCCGTCGAGATCAACTTAGAACGTTCATCTGCACAGGCCGTATACCCATATCGTCACATATATAAATGTCACTTGCAAGAATAATAGGGGGTGACCGTTTAATGGGGTATTTAGACGCCGCCTCGGGGTAATTGCTATTAATAGGGTGTGTTTTGGACAGCCCTTTGCATGCTGCGGACACGATAATGAGAGGGAGCCGACGACGTCTCGCTCTAGACCTTACTTCGTCCGGAGGACCGCGTTGGCCATGGCCACGGCCTGCTCGATCGCTGGGAAGGAAATCAATGCACATGTCATTTGTTTGGGCAAGGATTGTCTGCGATGAGTGCGTTTGACCTGTATTTGTGTGTATGTTCTATTTGTGTGTGTGTTGTATTTGTGTATGTTGCATTTGTGTGTGTGTTTGTGTGAGTGTGTGTTGTATTTGTATATTTGTATGAGGGTGTCTATACGTATATACAGTGGCACGTGGCAGAACGGCCGTTGCGTAATTTTAATCGGTGTGCGTATGAATGGGAATTACTAGTAGGCGGTGGGGGAGGACGATAGCGATTGTTTGCGATCTGCACTGGATGGCTGTTGACGGAATGGAAATTTGTCAAGTGGCCTTTATCGCTGAGTTTATGCACATGTATTTACGTGCAATTTACGTTTGACCGATTAACCGAATTTAATTGAATTTATTTAACCGAAAATTACATGCGTACGAAAATAATCATAATCATCATCATAATAATACAATAAAGAACTATAAACCCCGAAAAGAAATAAATAACGCAGGGAAAAATAGAACAAAACATTTCGCAGATGAGCATAAACATCAAGGGCAGCGGCGCGTCCAACGGGATTATAATAACAAAAGCATATCGCCTTAATCCGCGACTAAAGTGATGAAATTAATAAATAACTCGCATTGCGCGATCTTGGCCACGTGTCGCAGGCACCATATGTTCGTTATTATGTCGTAGTAAACAGTAGCGTTCACCCTGTATAATTGCTTCGATCCGGTGTCTTCCCTTTGGGCGCGAAACCCCTTCTCATTCGATCCGTATTTAATAAAAATCGAATTAAGCACGCCGCGCGCCCTCTGCGCGGGCTTTACATTCGTAAATTATTTATTCCCCGTGAAATTCGCTGCGTGAAAACATTGAAACCAAATCGCCATTCGCTTTGATAACGAATCGCGCTTGGAAAACGAATCGTATTTTAAAACGAAACGTATTTTAAAACGAATCGTATTTTAAAACAAATCGTACGAATCGCGATTCGAAAATGAATCGTGTTTAAAAAACGAAGTATGGTTAGAAGCAAAAACCCGTCTATTGCCCCTGGTAGATGAGAAGTTTTAGGAGAAATGTCAACCTCACAGCCGGACTTACCAACTATTGAGCAAAAATTCACCGCCCTAGGTTAATTAGTGGAATACTAGTTACTTTTTATAGGCCCTAACAAACGGTTACAGCAACTTTAGAAATAAATAATCGACTGCGTATACGAGGGGCGCGCGACAATTCGCACACCCCCTTTAATTTAAAGCGGAATAAAGTAAAACCGGGCATAAAAAAGCGATTTCTATAATAGGAATCGGTGTTATTTAGTCGGTCTTTGGGCCGTATATTAACTAAGGTCCATTGTTAGAATTTGTCCGTTTTTTGGGGAAAGTGGTAAAATATGCACATAAATGGGTGAATTCGGCTAAAAGTGCATAGGTCACTACGTTTTATGCGGAAATGATGAAAGTTATCGGTGATAAATCATCACGGGCACGCCCCCGGGGCCCTTTCATTGCCTACTGCGACGCGGTCGCTTTTTAGGCCCAATTGTTCGGCGTGCAACAAACAAAACACAATCGCTGTTACTGTTTCATTTGTTACCGCTATCATTATTATTATTACTAATATTATTATCATTATTATTACTAATATTATCATTATTATTTCTAATATTATTATTATTTCTAATATTATTATTATTACGATCATTATTATTATTAATACTACTATTATTATTATCATCTAGTATATTTTATTATAAGTATGGATATATTTTTCAATAAGCACTTGTGAGCATTTTTGAGTAATTCGCACGATTATTGGCAAGCACGTCCTATTAATTCTAACATAGCGAAGGGCCTCTTTGTATGGTCCTGACAAGTGCAAATTACACCGCCCCGTTTTAATTATTCTTAATTTCGTCCAAGATTAATTTCTTTCTTCTCGACTCCTATTTATTTCGCCCCTTCTCCCTGCCCCTCCCGCCATTCGCCCGAATTAATAACGGTCCCCCGTTTTTGGATTTTAAATAAATTTTAGGTGCGTGGCTGGCTTGATCGAGGCGCGGAATTAATGAGTGTTCAGGAAATGATATCTGGCGATTCGGATCGAGTAGGCCGAAGTTCTATTGTCGGGGGTGGTTTAGGGGTGGTTCGGCGGGTTTCGGGGGTGGTTCAACGGGTTTCTGGGGTGGTTCAACGGGTTGCGGGGGTGGTTCGCCGGGGGTTTGGGGGCGGTTTGGTGGTAGGTTGGGGATGGGTGGGAAGGGGGTGTGAGTCGGGGCCTCCGTAAGGGCGCAATATAAACGCTGTAAAGCTGTCAGTTTTTCTCTCCGTATTTTTAAGTTAATTGGATTTGAAAGGCGCATTTCCACTTTTACGATTTTCCGCAGTTGATGTCAAAGATAATTAAATTTTTAAATCATTTTTCAGCGCCGCCGCCGCGGCCGCCGGGGGCGACGGTGGCGCCCCCGCCCGCCTCCGTCGAGAAGCAACAGCCAGATGGGGCGGGTGCGCCTCCCATCCCGCGATCTAGTAGGCTGCTGGCGCGGTCTTATTCTTTTTTCTCCATTTCTCTTTTGTTTCCTGTGCTAGCTTATTGTTCTATTTACCCCTTTTAAATTCAGTATTTTTTTATTCATTTACTACCCTTCTGCCTACTACCTATTCTATTTATCGCATTTCTATAACTAAATTTATTATAGTAATTAACTATATATCTATTCAATTGAGATGTATACATAGGTATGTATAAAACTCATTTTTTATTATTTGTGTATGTTGGTTTTTTAATGTTTTTTTAGTTGTTCCTCATTTGGTTTTTTTAAATTAAAATTTTAATTTTTAATACAAAATCAAAATAATTTATTTTATTACAACATAAATTTGATTAAATTAACACAATTTAGTACCAGGCATTTTTTTCTAAATTTGTAAACAATAATTAAGGATATATGTAATACGAAATTTCGTTATGAAATTACACATGAGGAAAAAAGAATTGTAATTTAATCGTTACGTATATATCTTTTGTACCAAATCACAGCTCAACAAAATATCGAAAAAATTTGTTGCCATTGTTATCTTAGCAGATTTTTATAGCAAAATATGTACATTTCACGAACATAGTCATCATTCTACCATCAGATTGGCTCTGGTTTTGGTGGTATTGGAGTATTTATAACAGTCCTTACACTGAACACTGTTAATGGTAGTTATGGGAAAATTGCATATTTAACTGCATAGCAACCATTTAAACCAATATCCCCTGCTTGTTTTACCTTGATTTTCTTATAATTTAAACTAAGTCAGACCTATAGAAATCAAATAACCAATAAAAAATCACGACTCATTATTGAGTTTGCCCTTATGATCGGCAATGTACTATCTGTTGCTCTTTAAATGTCACTGATCTGGAACTACACATAGAGTCGTTCCCAATACAACGATTGTCCAGCGCGCTTCGACTGTCAGTACTTGACCAGACGTTAAAGGGAAAGGTTGCGTCTTCGTTTTACAAAAATAAAGAAGGCACGAGATTGCATCTTCGTCGCACAGTTGGTTATGCCTTTTAGAAGTATGTAATAGCATTCAAGGCTTGTCGTTCTTGTATAGCGCGCTGGTATGAGTTTCATCGA
>JAWQRP010003928.1:0-12593 GCA_033557875.1 Quadriops clusia
AAAAAGGGTTCCTACCAAATACTAGACGATCACAGGTAATTTTGGCCAAATAGAGTTTCAGGGGGATTTGAATTTTCCCGCCTTTTTCCTTTTTTGGAACTTAGCTTTAGAGCTAAGCCACCCCCGTAACGTCACAATACTAATAAATTATGACCCTAAGTTAAAGCTAGAGTAAAACCATTGACATTTAATCAGAGTTGATATTCGATTGTTTGTAGGGTGATTTGGCGTGACCATAGCCCAGTACGATTTGTCATTTGAACAAGGTGTATTTGAAACTATTTATTTATCCATAAATTAATAATTATGGTGTCGTTCAATTGTAAAGGGGCTGTCGTTTGTTATTAAATTGTCGGTGGGGCCTTTGTTGTTCGTTGTCTAAGGGGCCGTCGTTTGTTATTAAGTTGTTGGTGGGGCCTTTGTTGTTCGTTGTCTAAAGGGCCATTGTTTGTTATTAATTTGTTAAGGGGCTTTTGTTGTCGAGTTCGAATTCTCTTGTAAACTGTCGTTAAGGAATTAAAGGGGCCAATACTTTAACAATTTTAATAATTTATTCATAAGGGTGAAATCGTTGGCCTTGAGGTTGTTGAGTTGAATAAGGGTGTTCAATATTTAAGGTATTATTGTAAATCGAAACTTTGTATTGTTGTTGTTGAAATATTTGTTGAGAAATACATTGTTGTTGGTGGGGCACAGTTACGTTACAATGAAACAATAGAGTAAAGGTTGGTTATGGTTCCTCTAAATTGTCGAAAATTGTGGTTGACGCCAGGGATTCAGACTTTGTTGCTATTTTGTCGGTTGTTGTATTGTGTTTTCGCGGGGCAGTTAAGGGCGCACGCCTTTAATGTGAGATATTGGTACAAATTCGTTAAGCACATCAGACCTACCCAGTCTCGCGATGCTGAAGACCTCGTGGTCTGTAGAAGCGTCCGTCCCTGTGGATCAATAGAGGCTTTCTCGGCTTTCGTTCGAGCCTGTCAAAACCATTATTATTGTAGTTGGGTCTGGTCTGATGTTGTTGAAGGAATTTATACTGGTCGTTCTTCTCGTTGTTGTAATTGTCATTGTTGGTTCGTAAAGGTGTCGAATCGTTGTTTTGTCTGAGTCTCTTGGTCGATGCTGGGGCTTGCATATAATTTAGGGAGGTTAGAATAGGCCTCGGGAAGTTATTTTTGTAAGGTTTTAACTTTCCCTGTGTGATACGTAAATCAGAGGCTTAAATTTTCCTTCCGCGCGTTGTTTGTTTGGTAAAAGCCCTGTGGCTGTGCTGGTAAGGTTGGGCACAAAAAAATCCTGTGTTTTATTTATTAATTTTAAGTTAAGTAAAGATAATGAAATGTAAGAGACTATGAGGTATTTTTTTAGTCCACGGTAAGTGTAATTTTTAACTTCAACTCAGACACTACACCCAACACTAACAATTATACAATTTATATTTTGTCATCCAAGGTTTACACGTCAAACAACTCTTTTGTCCTTCAGACTCGAGAAACTTTGCTACCTTCAGTTTATGAAAACATGCTCCTTTCGTGCCTTACCTAGGCAACTACGCTATACAAACACAACAAGTAGGTGTCCTAACCACAGACGATCACAAACCAAAACATCACGAGCCACATAATATTCTTCTTTATTTAATTCTCATTTTTGTCGATTTCCGGTACTGTCACAATATATATAAATAAAAATGAAAAATTTATATATTTTTAATTTTCTGTAATTTGATTATATTTTTAATTTTTTTTCTGACCATTTTCTTTATGGTATTCACTTTATATTATTGTAATCTACATTTAACATTATTAGATGTGATGGGTAACCAGCCAACAGTGTATGTATGTTGGGTTGCCAATATTATCAATAACCTTAATATTCGAATGTTTAGTAAAAAATACACATCTGGAACACAACGTGTGTTGATTGGTGACTCTACAAAGAATGTAATAAAATTATTATTATAAATAGTTCTGTTGTTATTTTATATTCTCATCCACACAAGTAGAGTGTGTTCATGTCTTCGCAAATTTCTTTATTAAATTTAATTAAAACACAATTTATGTCTCTAAACTTCAACGTATAACTAGCCTTTTGACGCAGGTAAATTGATTCTCTCTTATATACTTTATAATTTTAATGCGTCGTGTTTCGTTAAGTTTGTCATTTATGTATTTTGTATTTTATAATTTAGCCTAAATAGGTCTTTTCAAAAAAGTATTTACACCCTCTCTTCATGATTCTAGCACCTGAAGAAGATCCCAGCTGGGATAGTAACTGGTAGTGTGATATAATAAAAACATTGTAAGCAAGATTTTCTATTATTACACCTTTAAATCTTAACGTCTTGCTGGGTCACCAAACCATAAATTTAATTGAGATATGTAACGAATTAATGCAGTTCAGAAATTCATCCAGTTTATCAATACCACCTTCCCAAACTCACAGAATATCATCCATGTATCTATTCCACATAATGATATTGTCAAAGTAACAAGAACTCTCGTCTAAAACAATTTTCTCGAAAGAATCCATGAAGACATAAAGGGAGATAATTGGCAGTCACTCCTTCATTTTATAATAGCTATTATTAAAAAGACTAAAATTCTGCTCCAAAGTGACAGACACCAAATTCATTATTTTATGAATTTGTATTACATCCAGATTAGTTTTAGAGAGATGTTCGCTCAGTGGTTTCCTTCGCCCGCACGTTTGTAAACAGATTACCAATATCAAACGAGACTAACAATTATGTATCTCTCATTGTGATCTTATCCAGTGACTTAATTAGCTCATTAAAATTTGAAATTGTATTTTTAGGTTCGAATTGAACAAACTGTGGGACATACTTAGCCAAAACCTTAGATAAGTATTGGGTTGGTGTTGATTTAAATGTTACAACCGCTCTAATAGGCATGTCTTTTTTGTGAAGTTTTATCTGTGAAGTCAAATAAGTCGGTTGAGGGTTCATTGGTACCATTTTTTGTATCGATGGTACCTCCATAAAATCAAAAATACATCCCTACTTTCATTAACAATCTTCTTTATCTCTCTTATATAAAGAGTTCTTATTTAAATTGTCGAATTATTATCTTGTCTAGGACATCTTAGAAATATGCAAGAAATAAACACTTTCAGTCTATATACCGGCTCCTCGAATATCAATAATTATTATTTTATATTATTTGATTGTATTATATTTGGAAACAATAATTTACCTTACACCATAAGATAAATTTTACTCTTATTTTCGTCGCAACTTTTGCTTTCGATAAACGTAATGTATAGCCCAACAGATGTGTTGGAATATTTGTTTTTCATCGCTTCTTTAAAAAAAATTATTTACACCCGTTTTTTTAGTTTTTCCTACATATAAGTTTTGCTTTGATTCCGTCTTATTTGTCTCTTCAATATTTTGAATATATCAGCTTCTTGATGGTCACCCCGATAATCTTCATCAGGCCGCCGCTATCTTTAGATGACTGAATAAAAATATTCTTTTGAACCCTGACTTATCAGATTGTATCAACATTAAAAAAACTAATAAAGCCTTATTGTTGTAAACTAATAATTAGTAATTTATAAGAGAAACCCAATTATAATAAAATAAAAACAAATTGTGAAACGAAACCAATCTACTAGTTATTTTGTGGTTCTGAAAAGAACCGGGATTTGTTGGGGATTGAGCGAGCGAGTCAAAACCATTATTTAGAACTGGTGTACTTGGTGACGGCTTTCGTGCCTTCGGAGACGGCGTGCTTGGCCAATTCTCCGGGGAGGAGGAGGCGCACGGCCGTCTGGATCTCCCTGCTGGTAATTGTCGATCGCTTGTTGTAGTGAGCGAGACGGGAGGCTTCGGAGGCGATGCGCTCGAAGATGTCGTTCACGAAGCTATTCATTATGGACATTGCTTTGCTTGAAACACCGGTGTCAGGATGAACTTGTTTCAACACCTTGTAGATGTAGATGGCGTACGACTCCTTCCTCCTGCGTTTCTTCTTTTTGTCGGTCTTGCTAATATTCTTTTGGGCCTTTCCGGCTTTTTTAGCCGCTTTCCCGCTGGTCTTCGGTGGCATTCTAATAAACTTCGGTTATACGATGTTCAACGTACGTCGGCGAGACAACTGATGAAAAACTATACTAAGCGACCGCTTATATAGGAATAGCATGTAAAGTCAAGGTCATGGCTCCCTGCGCACTTTGCTCTGATTGGACGAACAGTCTGTGCAGAACGAGCACATAAAAAGATCGACCGCCTAACAATCTTTAGTAGCAGTTCAGTCGCTCAATAGATTGCACGTTATTAAAATCTAGCAAACATGTCTGGTCGTGGCAAAGGTGGTAAAGTTAAGGGAAAGGCAAAGTCTCGTTCCAGTAGAGCAGGATTACAGTTTCCCGTAGGTCGTATCCATCGTCTCCTCAGGAAGGGCAATTACGCTGAACGCGTCGGTGCAGGAGCACCCGTCTACTTGGCAGCCGTTATGGAATACTTGGCCGCTGAAGTTCTCGAATTAGCTGGCAACGCCGCCCGCGACAACAAGAAAACGAGGATCATTCCCCGTCATCTTCAGTTGGCCATCCGCAACGACGAAGAATTGAACAAACTCCTCTCTGGTGTGACTATTGCCCAAGGCGGTGTGTTGCCCAACATCCAAGCGGTGCTCTTGCCCAAAAAGACCGAAAAGAAGGCTTAAAACATCTGTCCGACTATAACAACTTCCTTCCACCCCCGGCCCTTTTCAGGGCCAAAAATTTTTAAGACCATGAGTTCCGTTCACTTTATTAAAAATTTAGCGCCAGTAACAACATGCTATTTTGTCATTAAATTTTATTTTCTTCAACTTTTTGCATTTAACAGATATATCTTTGAAACACAGTTTTTATCCATTTTTAATGTGAGTTTTCGTTGTTATACCTAAAGATCATAGTACCTATTGCATTGTTGATTACTATTTTTTTAATTACATATTTGAATTTTACTAATTTGATGTTACAAAATTGAATATTTGCTGTATAAGGTTAATTTTCCGTATATTTTCCTATCTCCCTAACACAACAAATGAGTTATCCATAGATTCTCCGAATTGTAATTGATTTTGACTATCGTGATCGATTCCTATTTACCACTAGATTTCAATCGCCCCCGAACATCTTTGATTTAACTACTTACCTACTTATTTCTCTTATTCAAGTTTATCGTATCATCATCATACATGAGGTATACCAATTATTTAGTGTCAAATTATAACGGTTGTTTTATTTCGTGTCTATTTTATAAGTAGTAATTAATTAATAAGCTTTAAAAATATAAGTAGACTTGAACTATGATGACATCGATAATTTTATTTCTTTGTTTCACACACAACTTCTACTAGTTGAGTATGTACATAACTTTCAAACTAGTCCGTTGAAACCCACCTGAGAAACTATAGTTTCCGAGAAGAAAGATAAACTTAATGAGATACAGGAATATTCTACGTATATTTTAACAATTTCATTACACAATGCTTTTTATTATAATGTTCTAAGTTTCGTAATTACAAATGCAGCAGAATGTTTTATGGCTGCATTACATCAGTTAAGTTGGCACCTGGTAAATTATAGAGGTCAATGAAACGATCTTATAGTGGGATTTGTGGTTCTGAAAAGAACCGGTTTTGGTGTGATAGAGTCCTCTGAAGAGACACTGTTTAGCCGCCGAAACCGTAAAGGGTGCGTCCTTGACGTTTCAGAGCATAGACGACGTCCATTGCCGTGACAGTTTTGCGCTTGGCGTGTTCGGTGTAGGTGACAGCGTCACGGATCACGTTCTCGAGGAAGACCTTCAGGACTCCTCTAGTTTCTTCGTAGATGAGGCCAGAGATACGTTTCACTCCGCCACGGCGAGCGAGACGTCTGATGGCGGGCTTGGTGATGCCTTGGATGTTGTCACGCAAGACTTTGCGATGACGCTTGGCACCTCCTTTCCCTAATCCTTTGCCTCCTTTACCGCGTCCAGTCATAGTTGATTTGTTGTTTGATATAACACAAACTCTGCCAATTGGAAAACTACGTCATCGCTGAATATGGCGTCTCTTTTATACCCGCGCACTCCACGAATTGCTCAACGATGAGTCTTCGGATTGGTCACCGACTATATTAACTTCTACATAGAGGTCGCTCCGATCACCGCTGAAACAGATAAAAGAACCGCGTTGGGCTCCGATAACGTTTTTATTGTCGCAAGTTGACTGTATCAGTTCAGTTTCAGATAACTGTTCTTAACCGTTAGTTTGACAATGGCTCGTACCAAGCAGACTGCTCGTAAATCCACCGGTGGGAAAGCTCCCCGCAAGCAGTTGGCCACGAAAGCCGCTCGCAAGAGTGCGCCTGCTACCGGAGGCGTGAAGAAGCCGCATCGTTACAGACCTGGCACAGTGGCTCTTCGTGAGATCCGTCGTTACCAAAAGTCCACTGAGCTTTTGATCCGTAAGCTCCCTTTCCAACGTTTAGTCCGTGAAATTGCTCAGGACTTCAAGACTGATCTCCGCTTCCAAAGCTCCGCCGTTATGGCCCTTCAGGAAGCCAGCGAGGCCTACCTCGTCGGTCTCTTCGAAGACACCAATTTGTGCGCTATCCACGCCAAGCGTGTCACCATCATGCCTAAGGATATTCAACTCGCCAGACGCATCAGAGGTGAAAGAGCTTAAGTTTGATCGTCCCGCTCCGCTGTTAATCTTCACCGCCATAACAAGTACACACAACAAAACCCGGTTCTTTTCAGAACCACAAATTTTTTTTAAGCATGAGATTGTTCATCAACTCCAATTGATAAGAATATCTGCGGTTTTGAAATTATTTTTTTCCAATAAAAATTCACTAAATTGACAGCACTGATAGAAAAGCATGTAATATTATGTTGTATTCCTTCTTCTCTATTTTTGGGTAGTGTGTTGAAATGAAGACTATGAGTGCTTGGGAGTCTTGTATACCTTCCTCTTTATTTTTGATAGAGTGTTGAAATGAAAACTATGAGTGCTTGGGGAGTTGCTGCGTTCCATTAACAGCTTGGTTTACACTAACTCGGCGACGGTTCTTTTGTGCCTTTTATGCCAAAATGCGTTGGATGACGTCACAACAAGTTTGTAAATCTACCGTCCTCCAGATTTAAGAAAGTATCACGTTTCTTCCATTTAAGATCGTTTCGATCATCCAAAGCTTTTAGCATCAAAGGTCAAACATTTCAGGCATTTGTGCATCAGCAATAAACAACCCCAAAGAATACTGAAAGGGTTCCAAGGATGGATCTAATAGGCCCCTATAAACTTTAAGTAAATCGGGATTATTTATTGCGCGCACGTGTGCAATGATCCGCGGTGACATTTTGAAATCTTACAAACTGCTTTTTAGAATTGCTTAATAATGGAATACAACAATTATGCTTTCATTAAAGTTTAAAATATAGTAGTATCAAATGTTGAATTTATATATGAATGTTTCTTCTGGGTACGCTGTACTTTATAAACAAAATTAATACAATATTTTCAATGTTTCGTTTAATATTTTAAACTTCTTCAGGGGTATATTTACATGAAGCGGATATTTATAGATTTAATATTGTTTTCACTGATTGATAAATAATTATATTTAAACAAATTCTTCTTATATTTATATAAACTTTTGATCAGGAATGTTAAATTATACGGAGGGATCTTAACTTTGCTAGTTTGTAGGGGGAACGATGCTTGTGACGTCACATCGTTGGGTGCAAGTCCGTATGGGAAATATGAGGTTCGTTCCAACAGCTCGTTTTGATAGTTTTGTTAGTTTTATGTGCGATACAGGGTCGACTAACTAGTAAAATCAGTAAATACAAGGTGGTCCAGCTGAAGGCCCACTTAAATTACAGTGTTATTAACAAAGATATAATATCCAAAATTTCAGGACTTACTTTACGCATAAAGGGCTACAAAAAATCCAAATAAAATTTTGGTCTAACTCCTCTACTTTTCGCGCATGCGCACATCAAACTGTAAAAAACATAATAATATATAATATATAATAATTTTTTTTCTAATATCCTTTTTCCGCTGCTAATTCTGCGTACGTCGATATAAATATTGTTGCAAAAGATAGATGCCTGCGCAAGTGGTGATTACTTATTATACGGGTTTTTGAAACAACTTTATCGGATTTATTTAACTCTGACTACTCAACTTCCCTACTCGGCGTTTGTGACTGACTGACTCTCCTCGTTGTGACTGACTGACCCTCTCCGTGGTGACTGACTGACTCTCTCGTGGTGACTGATTGACTCTCTCGTGGTGACTGACTCCCTCTCGTGGTGACTGACTGACTCTCTCTCGTGGTGACTGACTGACTCTCTCGTGGTGACTGACTGACTCTCTCTCGTGGTGACTGACTCGACCTGGCTCAACTCTCTGACCCCAGAAGACTGCCTCAATCGACCGTCTTCTACCTGACTGCCTTACGAGACGCTCACGACCAACCCTCTGTCCGACTCTATTGAACCTGTCTACCTGACTGCCTGCCGCAAGACTCCCCGCTCACGATCAACCCCTCGGACGGACCCCCCTTCTACCTGTTAATCTGACTGGCTGTATCTCGGCCAATAAGAACTGTTCCAGCTCCACGCGTGAAGAACAACCAACCACCGCTCAGCACCCGTCCCTGGGCGACCAATGGGGCAGCGTTGGTTCCGATCCTTGACCACGCCCTCTCGCGTTGGGACTTTCATTTTCTCTCCACCGCAGGTTGGCACCCCTGCCGCTCTTGACAACCCTGCTGAGACTCCGACCGCGGTCTGGCGACCAGATGCTTCATATTAGAGCGACCTTGGTCAAACAACTTTAACATCCGGCGCGTCGCCGAGATGTTCTTGGTGAATGGGGCCTTTTTGTTGGGACCATGCTTTGTACTCTGAACGGATGCTCGCCTATTGTTTAGGCCCTCTTGCCTGACAACTGGAAATATTTTCCAGTTTTTTTTTAAAAGCATGTGCAGCTGGCGAATCTCCTTTTTTCGATAAGAGCCTCATTTGCATGGATTGCGTATCCTATCTTCATACCTTCACAATGTAATCTAATAAAAATTATTCTCTTTCTAACATTGTCTTCACCTCTTTTCACACTCACCCCATTTAACAAGACGATATATTTTTAACTCCGTTCGAAGAACGGGTACGTCTGCTAGTATGTCATATACACAAGATATGTTGAAGCATATTATTTAGTGCTGAGGAACAACATATTGAAAACATCCGAATTAAATACCTAGAGGTCAATACATTTCATTTTTCTCAAAATAGAAACAGTTTTACCCTGTACGTATAGTTAGGTTCACACGTTTCGAGTATAAGGCGTACCTGAATTTTGGATGCAATTTTTTCACGCAAAAAGTGTGCCTTATAGTCCGAAAAATACGGTATGTGCTGATGTATGATTAATTATTATTTATTGTATTTCAATTTCAGTGATTTTTTCTCTCCTATCTCCTTTCTGCCGCTACAGTGTTAATATTAAATTTCAATATGAAAGAGACAAGAAAAGGGCAATGCTAACACGCAAATCAATACAAAAGTTGTACCTATTATGCAGAACAATCCCAAAAAAATCGGATGTAAATAAATCAATAAAAAACCCAACCACATATCTGTTCGTCCATATACTGTGTTTATCGAAAGCAAAAATAGCCACAAAAATGTCGGTAAAGTTTATTCTATGAAGTATGGTAAATTATTGTTTTCTAATGTATTACATACAATAAAATAATGTAATAAAATAATTATAGATATTCCAGGAGTCGGCATAAATAGACTTAAAGTAAAAATTTGTAAATATCATTCATTCGCTAATGAATTGATAGCATCAGACTTTTTGTTGTAAGAAGATTTAATTAGTTATATTCCTTTTTTATGAGGGCACATATCTTAAAGAAGAAATGTTAAACGGAAACGAATCCTCCAACTTAAGAGTTCGTAGCATTAAAAGGAAAGAAAATGAGTCTTCTACTTCAACGAACGACTACGATTTTGGTATTTGTAATATATTATATATATTATTTAACAATTTGTTAAATGTAATAGATAATTGTATTAGATTATTGCACCAAGAAGAAGGTCAATAATAGGAATTAAGTAATGTGAGGAATTACAGATATGCCCTAAAGAACGTAAAGATAGGTCTAATTAAATTTTTTTCACGCTTCAATAATATTAGAGGATATATACGAGGGCGTTACAACAATAATGTAAGCAGATCGTATCAAAACGTTCTTTTTCTGTTTTAAATTCCAGATATGATAGACCAGAATTTGCGATGATCAAAAATGAATTCATTAATGACCATCTTAACACACGTATATAAATGCAATATAAATTCCTTAACTTCGTAGACGCCGACTAAAATAAATGACAATACATCTACTACTGGAAGATTTCATTTCTCTTCGTATTTCGCAAAAAGGACACCATTGAAGTCGCAAATAAACTCCAGGAAGGGCAAGGGGCGATCATCTTTCTTTGTGAGGCGCCACCTTCCATACTTGGGGCCTCAGAAACCGTCCCCAGCGGGCCAAAGCAGAGCCGAGAGGAACTAAACGGATCTACGTCGCACTCCACTCAGCAGGCCATAGCAGCAACACCGAGTCAGATTCACGCAAAGAAATAGCTGAACCTCGAAGAGGAAGGTTTGGGCAACGCCTGGGGCAAGCACGTCTTTCC
This sequence comes from Quadriops clusia, assembly GCA_033557875.1. NCBI lineage: Eukaryota > Metazoa > Arthropoda > Insecta > Coleoptera > Hydrophilidae > Quadriops > Quadriops clusia. The sequence goes on from JAWQRP010003928.1 coordinate 10,718, forward strand.
CACCCCAACTGGAGGAGGAGGAGTGGCCCCATCAAACCTGACTACTTTTGGCGTATCTCCCACTTGTTCCCAAAAAAAAGCTTGTGGTTTCCATTCGAGCGACTGCGGAGGGTCACCACCTGGTTCGAAACGTGTCTCGGACATGTTCATAGACGACCCGCCTCACACCATGCCCCTAGGAGCGGCGGGGACGGCGCCACGGCTCACTAACCAGAAGTCGGCAAACACTCACCGACTAGAAGCAAGGCCGTCGACAATCCCCTTCCGTTGCGTAGTCGGCGCTGCTACAAGAGTATAAAAACGGTGACCCGCTCAATTTCTCAACATTAGACGCTGTACGTTGACGCATGTACGAAGAACACTAGCTCGTCGCTAGTGTACACATCTGTTCAGTATATCGTTTCACCGAGATATTTCATCATAATGTCATACACTACCGCAATACCAGCTGCATCCTCTCCCGCTAAAAAGATTGTTCAGAAGAAGGTGAAGGTCCCCAAGGCGAAGCCGACCCATCCGCGCACGTCGGAGATGGTTAACAACGCCATCAAGAGCCTCAAGGAGAGAGGCGGTTCTTCGCTTCAGGCCATCAAGAAATACATCTCCGCCAATTACAAGGTGGACGCCGAGAAGTTATCGCCCTTCATAAAGAGGTACCTCAAGTCAGCCGTCACCTCCGGCAGTCTGGTCCAGACGAAAGGCAAAGGCGCTTCAGGCTCCTTCAAACTTGCATCCAGCACAACTAGAAAGCAGGCCGCCAGCGACTCGAAGGCCTCCAAGCCCAAAGTAGCGGCAAAACCGAAAGCCGTAAAGCCTAAGACCGCTTCTCCTAAGAAGGCGAAGAAACCCGTCGCCAAGAAGACTTCCCCGGTGAAGGCTAAGAAACCCGCAATCAAGACTGCCAAGCCTAAATCACCATCGAAAGCGAAAAAAGCCACCAAGGCGGGACCCACGAAGAAGCCGAAGGCACCCAAGCCAAAACGCGCCAAGGCCACCACCGCAAAGACAACCAAAAAGGCGGCTTCGCCAAAGAAGTAAATGCTCCTCATCTTTCTATCAATTAAATGTAAATTTCAACGTTCCTCCACTAAAGGCCCTTTTCAGGGCCAAAACTTACTAAAAGAATGATTGTTATTTCTCTCTGGTTGGTAGCATGATGTAATTGTGTAACGAAGCGTTTCCGGTTTTTGTTTTATTTTTCAATTAATTACTAGTTTGCCGCTTCGTTACTTAATTTTGCACATGTTTCATTCTTTGTTTTTTATTCACGTTCATATCGGTTCTAATTTTTACATTCGCGCATGACATTGTAGTGGGATAAGCCCCTCTTTTCTAACCGAATTATTTAATACACCTGTTAACCGTAAAAAGGGAGGTACGGTTTCGTCGGATCATTACCAGCTCTAGATCGATTTTGTCAAGTCAATATTCTTTACCAGTTCGATTTTTGCCCGAAATTTTCAATTACCCGAAACTGTAAATTCAGTAGTTAATTGTTTAAATTTCATTTTCGAATATTAATGCATCGCCGGCATTAATATTGCACATGCGAACCAGAATTCCTGAACTAGACCGGTGAATTATTTTCTTGAAATAATTTATTTAATTTTATTTTATTGGGTATCAGTAGTTGTATGCATGAGATACAACGATACGATGACCTTCTCCCTGGACGAAATAGTGATTACAATTTAGCAATGGTATGACAAAGACGTTATCTAATGCACACCATTAGTTGGAGTGCGATAGAGGTTCACAAAAAAGGCACCAGTTTCGCGCACTCTTTCTGACACGTTTATCTGTCTCATATATGCGTACCAATCAGAATGCGGATAATATCACCTCTAGCCTAGTTCTTCTTCTTTACAATTTATAT
>JAWQRP010003929.1:0-12591 GCA_033557875.1 Quadriops clusia
AAACAAATTATTCGCTAAAATAAACGATTAGAGTAAAACAATAATTTATTTCGTTGCTTTTTAATTTGTTGATGCAAGTACTTACATTCTCCCTTACAAAACTCATTGATGTTCTTTAAAATGCGACATTTTCATAGTGGCGCAACCATCAACGCACATTCACCATAGAAATCGCACTCCTTAAAATGGGAAAATTACCGACGGACGGACGGACGGACGTACGTACGTACGTACGTACGTACGTTACAACGGCAATTATGTTTGTTGATGTGTATTTTCTTTTTTGTTAAAAATGCAGTAGTTTTGTAATAATTAATTTTAAAGTGCAACATTCCGAATCCTTCCGATGGTGACACGGGGTGATGTAGATACGATTACTTCAGATTAGGGACTACAGATGTTGCTATACATGATTAGTTCAGCGCTTTGCCGTTACATTTTCAAAGCGCGATTGGCAATTTATAAACTAACCTCAAATGCCAAACCAATGTCAACAGTGATTATGCTAGAGACCAAAGAGGTTATGTCGATTATGGCGTCAGGATCTGGTCTGACGTCTACCACACTGTAATATCTACAGGTTTCTACTATATGTTTACAGTGACCTACTAATTCGGCAATCGGTTGTTACGAAACATAGGACGACCGTTATGAACGCTATTATTAAACACTTGCAGTTTTTTTATTAAAATCTTCCACATTATTTTACTTGTAGTTATAGTAATATGAGGTAATGCTTACAAGTGCACATATATTGGTTTGCAATTGCCAATTTTGCATTCTTAAATTATGACAGGACCTTATTATTTCAAAATTTGCACCATCTTCGTGTTTGCGAATAATGTGTAGTTTATCCCCTAAAGGTACCAATTCCGTTCCTTTTTTCCACTCATTTAATTTGGGCTCTCTGAAAAACAGGAGACTCATTTAGAGTCAACCTGATATTTGCTCATTTAATCCGTCAGGAACAGTACTTGTATTGATTTAATATTGTATGTGTCGTTCTGAGTACTTGCACGTTACATACTTTAAAATATTATTATTATTATATATTTCTTTTGTATGCTCTCTGATCGTCAATAAATAGATTATTATTAGTATTATAATTAAACAAATCACTGATCTAGAATTCGGTACACGCATTGTACAATAAAATAATAAATGGGGTAAATCTCGATGTGTCTGCAGTGTTAATTAAATTCGTACTAAGTGAGGCATGCCTGTACACACTTTACAATATATCATATATGCGTGTAAAAGAAGACGAACTTTAGTTAAAATTACCAGAATGGTGCTATTTTCTTAGTTATACAATAATCTAAGTTATATAAAAAAAAACATCTCACGTACGTTTCTTTGGCATTTTTTTATAGTACGTCTGAAAATCTATTTAACTCTCAAACGGTTAAAGAAGAAGAAAGAAAAACGTAGAATAAAGAATTAACATCAAAAAAAGAATTTCATTGGATTTACCCTGAGTCTGCTGTTGTTGCATCACATCGTGGAAAGGTTTCACTCCCCCAAAGTTCTGCAGTCCTGGTCTAAGCAAGTCTATGGGCCTCTGGTGCTGCAATGGGTTGAGGAAAGGAAACCTTGGTGCCCCGAATGGATGAGGAAGGAGGCTCTCGTTGGGTCTAGCGTTCTGGAATCCAAAGTTTGGCCTGTACATCTCGAGGAGCATTGGATGAATCGGCCTGGGATATGCCATCGGAGGAGTTGAAGATATTTTTTCGAACAAACTTCTGTCTGCATTTCCTGTGGGGAGAGGGGCTTCTTTGTGCTCTTCCACGTCGACTATTTCCACTTTTTCGTCGTCCGATTTCGGGGTTGGTGGGGGAGTTGGGGCCTTTTTTGGTGCTGGAGGGGTTGAAGTGTCCCTTTCGCTGAAATACAAAAAATTAATGATTAATATGAAGAAATTGACTAGAGAAAAGTTTACAGATAGACCCTACTTACAAGCAACTAATTTTTGGACATTCCATCACTAGGTGACCGTAAAAAATTCCTGAATAAAATTTATGGACAATATTTTTAGAATCTTGAATAAATAAAATTGTATAGGGTAGACAAATTAATATCTTCAGGATTGATGATATTAACAACAAATTTCTGATAAAAAATAAAATAAAGTACTGGGCAACCTATTCTTACCTTATAACTTCCGGATGACTCTTCTTCCACCCAACGCTTAAATCTAAGGGTTGGTCCCCACCCTCGCTGCTATGGCCAGACCTAGGTCTTTCCGAAGGAGGAGATTTCAAAGTCACAGGCCTAGAAAGGTCCTTAGGGTAACTTTCTTCGTCCTCGGAGGTTGTCACTTGTTGCAGGTGCTCCCTAGGGTCGCCCCTTCCAATGTTGGTGCCACCAGGAGGCGGCCTAGCTGGAGATGGCGTCAAGTTAGCTTCTTCAGCTGTTGGAGGACTGACCTTTGCCAGAAGAGACGGTATTCTCGGAGGAGTGAACCGTTCCTTCAAAGGTGAATTCCGCTCGGGGCTGGACATCTTGATCTTCTTCGGGGGAGAGACTTCATTGTCTTCGGTGATCTTCATCCTCGGGAGTTGGTTGAAGAACAAGGGGTTGATCAGGGGGGGCGTCTGCATGCTGTGGTGGAACATTTGAGAATATGGTGCGAAATGGGGTGGTAGGAATGTGGGGAGGGGGCAAGCTGGTGGTCTATACATTTGGAAAGGGTTGTTGGTTCCCATTGGGTTCAAAGGGATCTGAGAGGGGTTGGTAAGCGGCACGCTGGCCGTGGTGCTATCACAAAATCTTTTGTGCTTCGACAGAGACGTAACAGTGGAGAAAGATTGACCACACTTGACGCACTTGATCTGCATACGACAATCAGCGTGCATACGCTTGTGTCGACAGAGGTTAGAAAATTGCGTATAGGCCTTGAAGCAGACTTCGCATTGGAACGGCTTCACCGAAGAATGGATGTGGGTGTGCTGCTTGAGCCCTGAAGATGTCGCGAACGTTTTGCCGCACTCAGGGCAAGCGTGGGACCTTGCTCCTACGTGGTGAGTCCTTATGTGCCTTTGCAAGTTGCTGGGGTCTGTGAAGAATTTTGGGCAATTTTCACAATGGTATTTTCTGTGTTCTCCGTGGGTGATGGCCCTATGCCTTATTAAACAGGGCCTGTAAGCGTAGGCCTTTGGGCAAAGATCGCAGCGGTATTCGTCTCTCCTGTAGTTGTGCTTCAGGACCAAATGTTCATCTAACCTGGAAATATGCAATAGATTATACTTACAGAAATTACAATATAGATTTTACAGAAATTACAATAAATTAGACAGAAATTACAATAGATTATATATAGAAATTACAATAGATTATACAGAAATTATAATAGATTATACAGAAATTACAATAGATTATACAGAGATATACGTAGAAATCATTTATAGATTTTCAATTATCACGAACAAAAAAACTCCGTTAGCCTGTTATGAAAAACAGATTTTCTTCCAATGAGCTAGCGATTTTTCATCCTTGAATTATTCTCACGGTATACTACATTTATTTACACACATAGGCCCCAGAAGGCTTCAATTTATTAAACTGCCATCAATCCGTTATTGCTTTATGGGCGGCTATCATGGCAAGCGCGGCTGTATCATTACCAACAATATTTTTTCGTAAGGCTGGGAACTTCCAGATGTCCGGCAGCAACGATTGTGATCGCAGGGCGTCAAGACTTGAATATTTCATTAATTGGCATGGAAATTCGCCTGAAAAATTAATAAGGCTCGTGGGTGGATGGAAATGATACCGAGGTCCAAATTACCTCGAGTACATGTATTAAGGATGGTGTCATCTATTTCGAGGACTTGGATATGTTCGTCAATCGGTAGGTATGTGAAATAATTGAAATATAATTTGAGGCTAGAGATAATACAAACAATACATTCATGTGATGTATAATATGTGTATACGTTTCTTTACTTCCTTCGAGTATAACAGGTAAATGGTCAAACCGCTTAATCAAGTCATTAAAAATTCATCCTACACGTATGAAGCTACAAGTCCTGGGTAAAACAACGAACATAAACCATACGCAGACTGATAAACGCGCTGATAATTTTGATATTTATTAATCGTCCTGTCTAGTCCCAAGAGAGGGGTCAAGCACAGAACATGGGATTTCCCGCATATGTTCGGACCTAATTTTTTTGTGCTCACATGATTTCAAGCCTTGAGGGAACGCTAAAAAACTCTGATAAAACACTAAATTTCGGCAGGCAAACACGGCTAGAGAAATGCAATCGAGCCCCCTGGGCATGGGGAGGTATTATTTAGTTCTTTCGGACATGCACATACGCATAAAATATAATAAATAAATGACAAAAATAAACAAATGAAAAAAATAAACAAATGAAAGAACTAAACAAATGAAGAAATAAACAAATGAAAAAATAAACAAATGAAAAAAATAAACAAATGAAAAAACTAAACAAATGAAGAAATAAACAAATGAAAAAATAAACAAATGAAAAAAATAAACGAATGAAAAAATACAAGAAATAACAAATACTCACTTGTCTACATCGGTGAAACGTTGGTCGCAGACGCAGCAGCTCGTTTCGGCATCTTCGTCATCGACATCTTCACGCTCATCTTCAACAGTGCCGCTGTGTTGCGAAGCTGGAAATAATATAATTTTTTTATCTACACAATCTAATCATTTTTATATATTTAATTATAATTTATATATTCATGATAATAAGAGTAATGTTAATCGTAATAATAATAATCATCATGATAATAGTAGTAAAAAGGAAGATTGTTAAGATAATAATATTAACGAAGTAGCAAGGATTGCTCACCTAATTCAACAAGAATTACAGAGCTTTTTAACGCCAATAAAGGCACACAATGGAAGGAACCCTATAATTCAGGAACACCCTCGTTCCACAGGTCACCAAATTAAACTAAACAATAGTAGCAGCAAAGTAAGTCAACTGTTGGTATCACGCATCGTGCACAAACACACAGATACATGTTCACATATAAAATGCACACACATGTAGGGGGTACACCTGAAGCTCGTGCGTTATTGGCGGGTGAAAAATCATTTTCAACCCCCGACCAATGTTTCGTCAGGTGAAACGGTGAAACGTGGGTACATACGTTCATACATGCTCTATGTAGGTATACCTACCTATATATAACATACTGTAATGTAATAACAAGTCCCTGAAGTTCCACTAGTATATCTCAAACTGTATGTATATCGAATTAGCAATTATTTATTAATATTGTTAATAAATTAATTATGCCTATTTACCTGTGATAATTATTTTCTATCTATAAGTAATCACCATTTAACAGCTCTTTTAATATGTAATATATGGCGCTGATAATGTACTACAGATAACAATCAAACTAAAATGATTTATTTAATTAATGAAATGATGAATTAGTTATATGTATAAATATTATTTTACTCTTATTAACAAGGTTATGGTAATCTTAAATAACTGTATGTCTCTAAATAATATAGCAGTAGTAACTGCCCTACGTATACCTTTGGTAATATTCTTATTTGTCGAATGAAAACCAAATAAGTATCGAATAACATTATTAAGCAACAAACCACCATCAATCATAAGCCAATAACAAACCGAAAAACGAACCCCTTACATAATAAACGATTGCATAAACAGAGCATGGCTAAAAGGCGTCGCGATGACTTAACCCATCTGGCCCCGATCCCATTATTCGATCCTTTTATTCGCGGATCGCGGAGGGCCAGGACATGGTCATATACGGACAATTACGGGCAACGCATCTGAAAGATCATAAATAATGTTTGACAGGATATTGTGGCGCGACATTAGTGACATCTACATCTGGGAAAGGGTTGCGAGCGCGGACAAAGCCCGCAGATTTGATCCGGGAGGGCCATGTACGAGAGTCACGTGGCAGGCTTCAATTGTTCGGGTAAGGAGCACGTGCGATCTAATCTTTCTCTTATGTATGTACGTATGTAATAGATACACGGGAAAATGGGTGCTGAACATATAATGTATTATTGAAAATATGTACTTAATACAAAGTAATGTTAATCAATTTAAGACAAAATTAATTTTTATTTCTTACTATTACATATTTTGAGTTGTCAAATAGGTATTAATGTAAAGCATCTCCAACCTCAGTAAACCGTTTATAATCCAATCTGGTAACATCTCCATTTTCAAATTGACCAAAATAAGCCTTTAAATCAGTATATGTTCGCGGAACAACATCAACCCCTCATCGTCAGGGGGTGGCTTCGAAAGGGGTGAGAAAAAAGTCCCGCTAACGTGGGGGCGCGACTTTAAAACGCGCTGTTTGCAAAATGCGCAGCTGGATGGAAAATAATCGGATTTATTATGGACTTCAATGACGATTTGCCCTTTCGATAAGCCAGCTCGCGTATGTAAAAACGAAAGTCGCCCTGTTAGGGGGTTGTTTTTTATTATTCCTTCAATTGCCTGACATGTTTATCCTGCTTTGTTAATGATTTCACAGCGCCGCCACCGTTGCGGCCTTCCCCGTGTTATACATAACGCATAAATGTGGGCGTGTGCGATACGAAGCCCATTTTTAATAATTTTCTCCTATAAAGGGGGATTATCTTTATTATTTTATGAATCAATTTTGTCTCTACATTATACATTTCTGAAGAAAGTTAAATTATTATTATAATACATACAAATTATATAAATTCAATAAATTCAATATACCCATTTCAACAACAGGTTTTAAATGATGGCTTAATTCACACCTATTTCTTCATGATGCGTAAAATAACAACTTTAACCCCCGCTTGGACCGCTCGTACCCCTGGGACTTCCCACGGAAACAGTTGGAGCGAAGACGATAAAATAATTAAATTATTCGTTTTGTTAGCTTGTGGTGCCTTATGGTTCGTCTGTTCGTGCATCGTAAGCTTCCTTTAAATGGGCAACCCCTTCTGGTCAAAGTAGACACCTGTTGGAATTCCTCGAGCATAACTGGTGGCGCAGGGTGGCCAGCAAGTGCTATATGAGGCCATGTGAAGTTTTTTTTAAGTTTTACGCCGACGACGGTTGTATATTTAAATTTGGGTTAATTTTATGACGATGTGAACTCGTGTGATTCAGGCGAATATACGTTATAGAATATTTGTTATAGAATATTCGTTGTAGAATATTTGTTATAGAATATTCGTTATAGAATATTCGTTATAGAATATTTGTTATAGAATATTCGTTATAGAATATTTGTTATAGAATATTCGTTATAGAAGAATCGTTATAGAAGAATCGTTATAGCTTTTAGATTAGATTTAAATTTTTTGTTGCTTTCTTTAACCTAGGCGTATTTTTCCGTAACATGTAAAACGGTAAAATTTTAATTTCTTTTTCGTCAATATTCCATCATCCCCCCGGCTCTATATAGGAGCAAAAGCGTCTTGACAAAATACTCCCGAACGTTTCATATATTACACTCCCGTGTATCTAAATAACGATTTTGACACCCGCCCGGTGCAGATGCACAAGATGAATCTGCTGCTTTCAATTTCAAATTCGATTTCAATTACCGCGCTCCGGAAGGCGTAACACTCCGGGTTTCATCTGTTTCCGGTGCATTACATCATGGGAAATAGCACCCTGCGATCGTAGGCTAGATATCGTCGGATACAAATCAACTCGTGCCATATGGCTCCCTTCGATTGTTTCAGGGTATTCGCACAGAGCTATCTTGATTAGGCTATCGCGGCTATCTCTCACCGCTGCGGGCCGCAATCTCTAGGCTTGAGGGAGATAGAATCGAGTTTAATTGAAGGGAATCGACTTTATGGTTAACTGTAAGAGACTTTACATATTTGAACCCTAATTAATGTACGTAGGTATCGTAGTAAACCAAAGCATGCTGGATAAAAGTCGCCCTGAGTATGTTATCTCTATCTCTCTTCCTCATAGTGCGTAAGGGCTGCTTTCGGTTGCAAAAGGGGGTGGGTCGACATGATGGTGTAATTGCGGGGAATCAAACTTTACATATTAATGAGTGACATGTAGACGGACAGATGTTTGGAAATGAGATATTTAGCGTTGTTTGTTGGTTCACCTGACTTTTAACCCAACGGTCAACTGGTCTGATTTGCTTTTGCTTTGTTTCACCTTTTGATTCATTTTGTTTTTAACACTTTGATGACCATTGTTTTGTATCATTTTCCACCTTTTCGTGTTAGGAGTATTGTTATTATTATACTTACGAGATAATTAACATTATTGTCGATATAGAAGATTATTATTATCGTTATAAGTATTATTATTATTATTATTATTACTATTAGTATTATTATTATTATTATTATTATTATTATTATTATTATTATTATTATTATTATTATTACGTGTATTTAATAAAAATAGCAACTTCCTCCCTTTTCATGTCCAGCTTTAATTCAAAGGCATATTCTTGTGGCGAAGACAAAAAGGCGACACGCTCCCGAGTTTTCTTAATTTATCCGCCACACGTCGAGTAGCCAAGGTCTATTGGTTTTTCGGGGGAAGTTATTAGATGGGCGAAAAAAATGAATCGAAGTGATCTGCGCACGCGATCGACCACCGGAAGGCCGGCGACCATATCCGGCACCTGCTGGGGCGATTTTTCCACTCTCGACTCCTTTTGATTCGAAAATTAGTTCAAATCCTTCAGGTGATTTATTATCATGAATCGAAGTCAACAGGAAGGGTCAAATTATTGGGGACGTTGATTTTTAACGAACGTTCGCTTTGCCACCCTCTTGAACAAACGTTCGTTCATTAATTACGAGTACGTACTTTTATAATTAAAATTATTTGAATTATGTAGTTACTTTTATTCTAACTACCTTAGGTTCAATTGCTTAAAGTAAATTAATAAACTTAACTACCTGTCTCTCGATCGGAACGTTCATCAGCTGAGGTCGAATCCCCAAACATATCTTGAAGGTTCAAAGGTTCCCTTTGCTCTAAGATCAACTCCGTGCCAGCGTTGATATCCATGCAGGTTTCGTACCAAAGCTGTAACACAATCAAGAATAATAATATAAGTAATATAGTTCCTAAGTTTGGGCATATTGAACATACATTAATGATTTTAAATTAAGTGACTATTAGTGCAAATTCATAAATTAAATCAAGTTCCATAAATGTAAACAAACATGGACGGAGACAAATAGTTCAAAATGATTTTATCGACGTAGAAAAATTATACATGTTAGATAATAAGGACTACAAGGGTGTTAATTTCAAAGCAAATTTTGATTTATAGTATTCAATTTAATAATGTACACATTGATACTGGATCGGGAATTTCTGCAATTTCTGAAGAATTGTATAGAGATACATTTAGTAGGTACTTCTAAATTGTTACAAAATGATAAATGTTTATTCTTTTAAAATAATAGTAAGGTTCAACCTATGGGAATTTTCAACTTTAAGTAATATTTAATAATTTCGAGAAAATTCTTGATTTTAGTTAAGTTATGACATTAATTACGTAAATTACTTTAGTGACAATAATGTACCGATTGAGTTTGCTGTAATTAAAAATTGTACAGAACTTGATAATATTTTATGTGACGTTCTAAAATTTACACGATGTGGTTGGCGTAAAAATGTTTCGAACTGGAGACTTTTACGAAATTATTATAATATCAGAAATGAATTAAGTGTAGAACATGAGTGTTTATTTTGGAACAATAGAATTGTTGTACCCTCTCAAGTCAGGGTAGAATTATTAAATAAGTTGCATGAATCTTATTTAGGTATAGTGAAGATGAAAAATTTCGCTAGAGGTTACTTTTGGTGGCCGGGTCTAACTAATGATATTACTAAGTTAGCTAAATCATGAGAACAATGTATGAGGAATAAGGATGATCCAAAGAAAGTAGAATTACATCCTTGGACGTGGCCAAGTGAACCTTGGTCAAGGTTACATATCGATTATGCAGGGAATTTTCTTAACAAATATTTTTTTGTAGTAGTTGATGCATTCTAAATGGCTAGAGGTTTTTCCCCTCAATAATATGAATAGTCAAGTTACTATGGTTGTTTTAAGAAACTTGTTTTTTAGATTTGGGTTGCCTAATGTTATAGTTTCCGATAACGGCAAAGCATTTATATCGAATGATTTTCAAAAAGTGTTAAACTTAAATGGAATTCAGCACATAACCACTCTTAGGACTTATAGTCCTAATTGCAATGGCGCTGCTGAAAATGCAGTTAAAACTGTTAAAAGAGCCCTAAAAAATGAGTTAGTATTGTTTAGATAGTATAGATGAAATTGTTTTTGTAAAAGATACAATTGCAAATAAATGGATCAAAGGAAAAATTGTCAAACGTTTAAGGAAATGTACTTAATCTGTTGAAAATTTGGTCAGTAATAAGATTTGGAAAAAACACGTAAATCAACTTCTAAAATTTGACAATGATGATAATACAGATTGTAACTTTAGTTTGCCTGTACTATCAGATTCTGTTGAGGAGGTAAATGCTTATTGTAGGCCCAAAAGAAATGTTAAACCACCAAATAAATTATAGTCGTTAATTAAATTGTTATTATGTATATAGTAAATTATTATTTAATTAAAAGGAGGGGGTAATGTGGTGTTATGTATATATTATGTATATATTTAGAATACATTATATTGCTTATAAATTATTGTATGAAACTTTAGTTTGCATTAAATGGTCGATACGATAAGACGTATTATTATTTATTTAACCAAGACATCACAGATATAACAATAAAAAAGATAATAAAGGAAATGGCAAAGAACCACATATTTATTTCAATTTAAACCATAAGAAACTAAGGCAATGATTCTATTTGCTTTCCAGCTTTCCGCATAAGCTCGCAACAATTTTTTCTCTCCCCATTCCCCGAGCATAATCAGTCCACAGAAACGCAAGGAAAGCTTGTCGTGAGGCTCACGATTCCATTTCACAGAAATTCGAACCGCACAACAAAAACACATCACGATACATCGCAGCAATCCTCGCGTGCGCCAGAACGACCGCCAAGTTTAACCTATTTATTAATTTATGAATTGGAAATGAGGTTTTGATGATACTATTCACATGTGTGTGTTATTAGTTAAGTTCTTTTATTGTGTTTGGCCTATTCGCGACGATTGTGCTGTGTGAAACCTTATTCGATTTGGCCCGACGCGGTCGGAGATCTATTTCTACTGCTAAACGACCGCTAATGAGCCGTACCAGGCCTAAAAATTAGTTTTTGTTTGAATTAATATTCCACTTACTTGTCCTCCTTGCAGAAAATGCTTCACGTTGGTATTCATCTTGTTATTAGCGTTCGGGAGATACCTAATCAGCTTTAGCCAATTTTGGGATTCCATCGAGCCATCCAGCCAGCCTCGAACGCCTGAACCTGCCACAACCTGTAAAAAACAAACGAATAAAATGGTTAAACAGTTGAAAATGGTTCAAATTGCAAAAAATAAATGAAACATCCAATTGCATTATTAATGGTTGCCCTTATTAGTCTTGTTATGCAACAAGACACAGTTCGCGATCATCAAATATTTGACCCAAGCCGAGGATAAATGATTCCCTCAAGATTTCCGCATATCTTCGCTTTGTTATTTGTCTTAGGATATCACTTCCTCGATCGATAATGGCCGGATCGCCGGCCGTGTATCGGCATGACAAATGATCAATGACTCGAGGAGCAACTTGCGAAACTAAGCCTTTAGATCCATATATGCAATTATGCAATTATCGTTATAAATTGCCCTGCGTCTTAGTTCTAGCTTATACAAAAAAAGACACATTTGTTTAGTTCAAATATGTACCTATAAGTATTATGGCACAAATAAAGTAAGATTACTTCATTACGTCATTTGATAAATTTCTCATGAAGAATATCTATACATATACTCAAATATTAAAAAAAATGAATTTATTGAATATATAATGCGTCAGTTTACAATTCGCGAATCTTATACTTTATAGACTTTAAAACCAACTCAATATTTCATGTTTGTATTCCTCAACTTTTCATCATTTTCAGCATTCGACATTTTGCCCCATCCTCACAGGGTCCCCTTCTTCCCGAAAACTTCACCTAAAAGGTTTTTTATGTCCCTCAATTTTATAAAACGAATCGGATGTCGGTTTGCCGCGCTCATAATCCGTGTCTTCATTCTCTCCCGATAATGACCGCCGCCGCCCGGATTAAGGACATGGGACCATTAGGGGTTAAAGACATCAGTGCCCTCAAGAGGGTGCGAATTGCCAGAGGGGCGGCTCGTGTCTCTGATGTGTTAGAAAGCCAGAAAACGCCCCTCATCCTTGTTTTAGCCTCAGAAAACCATGGCCTTAATTGCTCCGGATTCTCGGCACCCTCCGCGCTATATCAAGGAGGCGGCGATTTTCCTCTAATAGACATACAAGAGCTGCAACCGCTGGGGTTCGAATACAATAACAACCATTTAATAAATTATTTACAGTCCGCACAATTGATTGAATTTTTCGTAGGCACAATGTATTTAATATAATAAACCCGGTCGATTCGCATAGATGCACAATTGGCGGAGGCGCATATATTATGCAT